>SJYQ01000628.1:867803-896919 GCA_006410935.1 Redunca redunca
TACTTGAATATTTTTAGTATTCTATTATAATTGATGAATATATTGCTTTTCATAGATTTCATGATTGCTCTCGATATTCATATTATTACAACCTTACATATATGACTATATCAGTACTTTTAGTGAAGTGTAACCACCTTACTTTTGTTCAGGTCACCTACCTCTCCCTAATTTTACAACATAATTATATAAGTACCATTGTCTATTTCTTCACTTTTTATATTGGGATCAAATGAAAAAGGGGAAAAAATAAAAGAATAATGCAGTGTATTTCTTTGATTGGAACTGTGTTGTCTTATTTCTGTGCACTTGAGAACTTTATGCACTGTAGATTTACCATTTAGAGAGGATTAAAAATCTATACATTGTCATATCAGTTAGAAGCTCATGTATTAGGTGTTATCTTTGATTAATGGAAAATACCTTTTGTAATTTGCAACACTATTTGTTCCAGGAATATTATATATAATTGAATGAACAACTTTTCTCTACTTGATCTATCTAAGCCTGCTTATGCTATAATGGATGAGTATGAAGTAATAAATTTGCAGGTTTTCAAAAGAAAATATACAACTTTTGAGTGCAAGGTAAACAGCACTCTTCCATTAATAAAGTTTTAGATATTACTTCAGTTCAGTTCAGTCGCTCAGTAATGTCCGACTCTGCGACCCCATGAATCACAGCATGACAGGCCTACCTGTCCATCACCAGCTCCTGGATTACTCAAACTCATGTCCATTGAGTCAGTGATGCCATTCAACCATCTTATCCTCTGTCATCCTCTTCTTCTCCTGCCCTCAGTCTTTCCCAGTATCAGAGTCTTTTCCAATGAGTAGGCTCTTCGCATCAGATGGCCAAAGTATTGAAGTTTCAGCTTCAACATCAGTCCTTCCAATGAACACCCAAGACTGATCTCCTTTAGGATGGACTGGTTGGATCTCCTTGCAGTCCAAGGGACTCTCAAGAGTCTTCTCCAACACCACAGTTCAAAAGCATCAATTCTTCAGCATTCAGCTTTCTTTATAATCCAACTGTCACATCCATACATGACTACTGGAAAAACCATAGCCTTGAATAGACAGACCTTTGTTGACAAAGTAATGTCTCTGTTTTTTAATATGCTGTCTAGGTTGGTCTTAAAGCTCCTTGAAAAGACCCTGATGCTGGGAAAGACTGAAAGCAGGAGGAGAAGGGGATGACAGAGGATGAGATGGTTGGATGGCATCACCAACTCAATGGACATGGGTTTGGAGGACTCTGGCTATTGGTGATGGACAGGGAGGCCTGGCATGCTGTGGTTCATGGGGTTGCAAAAAGTCAGACACGACTGAGTGACTGAACTTAACTGAACTGAACTAGATTGGTCAAAACTTTCCTTCCAAGGAGTAAGCATCTTTTAATTTCATGGCTGCAATCACCATCTGCAGTTGTTTTGGAGTCCCCCAAAATAAATTCTCTCACTGTTTCCACTGTTTCCCCATCTATTTGCCATGAAGTGATGGGACCAGATGCCATTTTCTTAGTTTTCTGAATGTTGAGCTTTAAGCCAACTTTTTCACTCTCCTCTTTCACTTTCATCAAGAGGCTCTTTAGTTCTTCTTCACTTTCTGCCATAAGGGTGGTGTTATCTGCATATCTGAGGTTATTGATATTTCTCCCGGAAGTCTTGATTCCAGCTTATGCTTCTTCCAGTCCATCGTTTCTCATGATGTACTCTGCATAGAAGTTAAATAAGCAGGGTGACAATATACAGCCTTGAGGTACTCCTTTTCCTATTTGAAACCAGTCTGTCGGTCCATGTCCAGTTCTGACTGTTGCTTCCTGATCTGCATACACGTTTCTCAAGAGGCAGGTCAGGTAGTCTGGTATTCCATCTCTTGAAGAATTTTCCACAGTTTACTGTGATACACACAGTCAAAGGCTTTGGCATAGTCAATAAAGCAGAAATAGATGTTTTTCTGGAAGTCTCTTGCTTTTTCCATGAAGCAGTGGATGTTGTCAATTTTATCTGTGGTTCCTCTGTCTTTTCTAAAACAAGCTTGAACATCTGGAAGTTCATGGTTCATGTATTGCTGAAACCTGCCTTGGAGAATATTGAGCATTACTTTGCTAGCGTTTGAGATGAGTGCAATTGCTCAGTAGTTTGAGCATTCTTTGGCATTGCCTAGCAAACACCCTCTTCCAACAACACAAGAGAAGACTCTACACATGGACATCACCAGATGGTCAACACTGAAATCAGATTGATTATATTCTTTGCAGCCAAAATGGAGAAGCCCTATACCGTCAGCAAAAAAAAAGGACCAGGAGCTGACTGTGGCTCAGATCATGAATTCCGTATTGTCAAATTCAGACTGAAATTGAAGAAAGTGGGGAAAACTACTTGACCATTCAGGTATGACCTAAATCAAATCCCTTATGATTATACAGTTGAAGTGAGAAATAGGTTTAAGGGACTAGATCTGATAGACAGAGTACCTGATGAACAGGTACAGAGGTTCATGACATTGTATAGGAGACAGGGATCAAGACCATCCCCATGGAAAAGAAATGCAAAAAAGCAAAATGGCTGTCTGAGGAGGCCTTACAAATAGCTGAGAAAAGAAGAGGAAGTGACAAGCAAAGGAGAAAAGGAAAGATATAAGCATCTGAGTGCAGAGTTCCAAAAAATAGCAAGGAGAGATAAGAAAGCCTTCCTCAGTGATCAATGCAAAGAAATAGAGGAAAACAACAGAATAGGAAAGACTAGAGATCTCTTCAAGAAAATTAGAGATACTAAGGGAACATTTCATGCAAAAATGGGCTCAAAAAGGACAGAAATGGTATGGACCTAACAGAAGCAGAAGACATTAAAAAGAGGTGGCAAGAACATACAGAAGAACTGTACAAAAAAGATCTTCACGACCCAGATAATCACGATGGTGTGATCACTCACCTAGAGCCAGACATCTTGGAGTGTGATGTCAAGTTGGCCTTATGAAGCATCACTATGAACAAAGCTAGTGGAGGTGTAGAATTCCAGTTTAGCTATTTCAAATACTAAAAGATGATGCTGTGAAAGTGCTGCACTCAATATGCCAGCAAATTTGGAAAACTCAGCAGTGGCCACAGGACTGGAAAAGGTCAGTTTTCATTCCAATCCCAAAGACATTATTTAGTAGCCATGAAATAATTATTACTCTATTGCATTTGTATTATATATTCCCACCTCAACCCTCATTTTATGGTTTTGCCTTGTGATTTATCACCAGGATTATTATAAAGATTATAGAAATATATGATTACAGAAGAATATACAATGTTTTAGTTGCATAGATGTAAATGAACTAAATATATATAGCAAGTGAATATCAGGCATTGGGCTCAGTTCACAGACTTTAAAATAATCCTTCCCTTGACTCTTTACTATTCTCTGCACTGGGTGAAGTGAAGTTGCTCAGTCGTGTCCAACTCTTTGCGATCCCGTGGACTGTAGCCTACCAGGCTCCTCCATCCATGAGATTCTCCAGGCAAGAATACTGGAGCGGGTTGCCATTTCCTTCTCCAGGGCATCTTCCTGATCCAGGGATCAAACCTGGGTCTCCCGCATTGCGGACAGACGCTTTAACCTCTGAGCCACCAGGGAAGCCCCAAGCTCACAAGCACTGGGTGCTGGTTTTTAATTCTCTGTGTCCTAACAAGTACTGATGCCTCTGAATTGTGTTTGGTACATAAAGTTGAAATACTTGTAGAGCTGAGAATGTAGAACAAGAGCTAGATTGGGGTGTTCGAAAAGAGATCTTAGAGGAATAGCTATCTTTAACAACTAGCAACAGGAATAGAGCGGTGTGTGTGTGTGTGTGTGTGTGTGTGTGTGAGTCGTTCAGTCATGTCCAACACTTTGCGACCCAATAGATTGTAGCCTGCCTGGCCTCTCTGTCCATGGACTTCTTCAGGAAAGAATACTGGAGTGAGTAGCCATTTCCTTCACCAGGGGATCTTTCCAACCCAGGGATTGAACCTGGGTCTCCTGCATTGCAGGCAGATTCTTTTACTGTCTGAGCCAAGGAAGCCTATAGAGCTTTGTAGATGAAGATATAAGTGGGATCGATGAGAAAGAATTTCTCAAGGATCAACTAGAATAGCAAGAGCAGAGCAGAGACATTAGTAAAGGACTTACCAGAGAGATGACATTTTATCTGTCTCTTAAGAGATGAATTTGTTTATTAGACAAATTAGAGTGGAGTTTGGGGCACCGAATAGAGGAAGGAAACTATAGCCACAAGTAAATGTCCAAGTAGAAAGATATGAAGCAAAATGCTATGTATAATAAATGATACTTCCAATTCATATTGCAATGAAGGTGGCAGCATTGAACAAAGATGGGGGTGTCTTCAAATCATACACAGTCAAAGAGACCCATGATTGCTCATATACCATATGTCTAAATTTCATAAGTTATGAATTAAGCTGTTAAATACATAGCATACATATTTTCACAGTGGTCTGACAACCCAGTGGCTAATTTAGCAATCTCAGACTTCTTGAATTCCTTCACTAAAATCATCTAGTAAGAAAAGAGGTTTTCCTTGTGGCTTACCTTTCTTCTTTTGTCAAACCTAGGTCTACCCTGTACTGTAAAAGGCCTGTTGCCCATGCTTTCAGATCCCGTGACTCAATGACTTCCAGCACATGTCTCAAACGAAAAACGCACTTCACAGACATTCAGGTACAATGTATTTCCCTGACCAGACAATTACCTGTTGGGAAATAACGTGCCCAGAGGACAGCTGGAACACTACCCTCCAAAGCAAGGGTTCTAGGGCCTTATATCTCATTATAATAACTTGGTCATTTTCTTACTGACTAAAGAGATACTGAAGCCTTTTAATGAGTGATTGATTTGTATACATTTTAAATTTTCATATAGCTGTAAATTAGTGTTTAACATAAATGGGAATAATTTTCCTTTCAAGGAAAAGCAATACTTGATATTATTATTTCTCTTCAAAAGGCTTCGTTTACTGAGGTATCACATGCTAAGTAGAATTAGAATTAACAACCTACTATATTAAGTGCTCACAAACATCTGTCATGTGAAATGTTCTATATATTTCAATAATGCCAAATAACTCTATTAAACTGGGGATTTAATTCTGCTAATGAGACATCCCAAGCTATGGAAGGAAAAAAATTGCCTCAAAGATATTTGCCTACTTTTAGACTAAGCTTTGCACCACCACTGCTTCTAGAATACTTTGTATGTTCAGTCACTCAATCATGTTCAACTCTTTGCAGCTCCTTGGACTGTATCCTGCCAGACTTCTCTGTCCAGACAAGAATACTAGAGTAGGTTGCCATTTCCTTCTCCAGGGAATTTTCCCAACCCAAGGACAGATCCCGAGTGTCTTTCATTTCCTGCATTGGCAGATGGATTCTTTACTACCAGCTCCACTTTACCTTTAGGTAAAAAAAAAAAAAAAAAAAAAATTGCAAAGAGGAAAGCTTGACTGGATGGACAGATGTAGACCTGAAAGTGAAATCTAGGTAGCCTGGCTTTCAGATAGCATTGTCGAGTTGCTCCTCTTTCACTCCTTAAGTATGTAGACTGAAACTTCAGCAATTTTTTTCTGAAACTTTTTTACCCATGCTATGACTCCTACACTAAATAAACATGACAAAGATGACAAATGGTGGAATAATTTATATCTTAAAAAAGAAAATGTCAAAGACAGCAACTTTGTCATGTCTTAAAACTGCTGTATCTAGTGTATATGCTGGGAAAGATTGAAGGCAGGCGGAGAAGGGGACAAGAGAGGGTGAGATGGTTGAATGGCATCACCGACTCAATGGACATGAATTTGAGCAAGCTCTGGGAGCTGGTGATGTATAAGGAAGCCTGACGTGCTGCAGTCCATGGGTTCGCAGAGTCAGACATGACTGAGCAACTGAACTGAACTGAGCTAACTTAGGGGTGATTGGGGGATTCATGTAATGAGTTACAATATAAAGACATTAAAATTCCAATTTTTAATCAACATTAAGCATCCATTGGGAATTTTTTTTTTTAACCATGAAACAATCTTTGTCACAAGACTAGGGGGGTCTCTGTCATCAGCACTCACTTTGTTTATTCTACTGGTTTTTTGTCACTCCATCATTCCTGGTAATGTAGTTGCTAAATTAGTTGTGTCTCCAAGGTGGCTCAGTGGCAAAGAAGCTGCCTGCCAATGCAGGAGATGTGGGTTCGATCCCTGGGTCAGGAAGATCTTCTGGGAAAGGAAGTGCCAACCCACTCTAGTATTATTGCTTAGAAAATGCCATGGACAGGGAAGCCAGGAGGGATACAGTCCATGGGGTCACAAGAGTCAGACATGACTTAGTGACTAAACAACAACAAAGGCAGAATAAGTTAGACAAGGGACTGTACTCAAGTTCCAGAATCCCCATGTACGCAGTGAGAGTTCTGGTGCTGCAGCAGAACTTGAGTCTTCCACCTTATGTGAATGATGATTAAAATAAGTTATTTGGGGTATGTGTGGGATCTTCTCCCTTAGGTTGGAAGTCCTAACTGGCCTAGTCAAAAGTGGACTCCCTTGTTTCATTGTTTTGAAGACAGTGGTAATTAAATTGAGGACTGTCACTGATACTTTGTAAATGGGATAAAAGCATATATATATATTTTTTTCTAAGCAATATTACTAAGCTATATATATATATATACACTCAAAATCATGTATGCAGTTTCAGGGAGATCCTGCCCCTCTTAGAGATTATTCATAGGATCTCTTAAGCTCTTCAGGTCTCTTTCCTTCATCAATCATGTTATTCAAAGCTCCCTAATACAGGACGATGTAAATATAGCTGGTAATTTGTAAATATTTATTGGGTAAACACTAGTTTTCTTTAGAGAAGCAGATGAAGTCTTTTGCTAAACTTTTTAAAAAAAATTAAATTACTTCTTTCAAGGAACTGAGTCTCCATTATAAATTTTAAGTCTATTTAAATATTGAATTTAATTAACATTTGCTGTGCTTCTAGCAAACATCTTCTTTATATATAATTAAACAGGTAATGAGCAACTAAACTGAACTGAACTGAAACAGGTAATAACTTAGTGTTTAAGAACATAGACTGTTGAGTCAGAATGGATTAGATTTGAATTGGTGAAACTCTGTGTGCTTCAGTTTAATAAAGTTCAGATTATAATATCTGATTCATAAGATTATTATGTCAATCAAAAAGTTAATGCATTAAAACAATAACCAAATATCTGACATAATAAGTGTAAATAATATTTAGTTGTAATTTTTATAAGAAGAAAATGTAATATACAAAAATTTCTCTTTGCAGGTATATGCTTAATAAAAAGTAACCATCAAGAAAGGTTACATTTAATACTAGATACTGAAATTTACTTTTGTAGCTGAAAAATAAACTGTGGTAAAGGGGTTATTTTGTAGAAATATGAAGTGCTCCTTTTTTTAGTTCTCTTCTTTCTACGAGTCAGAGTAAGAAGAGTGGAAGAGAGATCCAGCTACAGTTTGGTTTACATAGATTAATTTGGGCTAAGGAACAATTACATATTTAAAAGTTTAGCCCTTAGAGAGAAGTCCAATATCCATGAAACTCCTGATAAGACCACACAGGTTCTTTACCTTTGAGATCCATTTTCTACTTAAGCATTCATAGAGGTAAAATGAATGGGGAAAGCAAATAAGACTTGCTAGTGAAGACTTGCAGATAATGTAATAGAATATGAGTGTTTGTAGAACAGAGATCATTTTGGCACTTACTTTGTTATTTCTTGTCCAAAGAAGCTATTCTTAATATTTTTGTTTTCTAGTGGGAAATTATGTGTTAAGAGAACATATTCACTACTTATTCAAATAGCTAACTATCATTCCTTTTTTCAATACTATTGCACTAAATGTGCAAATATATATCATTCAACCCACTCTTTGTAAACAGCTTGAAAATGCAGATAATGGAGCTAATTCAACTCCCAGATTTTTATTTTGTTATCTAGCTAGGCATCCAGGAGGCAAAGCATATTACATTTTTCTACTTCATTATCATTGCAGTTCCTCAAGGGATGTGCTGAATTGTTTCTGTTTTGCAGGATGTCCTAGGGGATTGAGGCTACAAATCTCATGCTCTACAGAAAAGTGATAACTTTCATAGCCAACATAGTCCAGGTGGATTTATTACATGGAAGTTTGACTTTGTATTTATTTCTTCTGCTTCTGTAAATTACAGTGTCTGTGGAATAGATTAGGAGGAGGAATCATTCTCCTTGTATTTCTACTTGGCCTGAAGATAAAAGTTTAACAGATTCTATTTCGTGTATAACTGTAGTTTAGAAGACTATTTCCTCATAAACACTGGCTACATTCAATGGCCATTTTTTTTTATGTCCTTGAAGCAATGGTATTTGATCCCTTAGATTCTAACCTNCACTGGCTACATTCAATGGCCATTTTTTTTATGTCCTTGAAGCAATGGTATTTGATCCCTTAGATTCTAACCTTCACATCTTTTCTCTCATTTTTTTTCACATTAAAATACTTTCCCATTTTCTACATTTACAAAAATGCTGTTTGTGATTTAAAAGATTGTTAAAGCTTCATCTCCTCTATGAAGTTTTCTCTGACCACTCAATATGAAATAATTTTTTATCCTTCTCTGTAACATTTGTTGTCTGTGACATTCATTTAAAACGTACAACTTTTTGCCGCTGTAAATTTCCATTTGGCTACTGTATGAGCAGTTTAATCTGTTGCATTCTCCAAAAGGAACTTGTAAACTGTTTTTATCACAGAATTGTGTTTTACGCATAAGGAGTAGCCCTCCCTTTTCTAATTCCAAAGACAGCTAGAGGACTTTTGTGTTGTTCTTGGTGAAACTCCTGTTAAGTCTTCAAATTCCAATGATAGGCTAGAGCAGAGATTAGCAAATTATGACCTTGGGCCAAACCCATTGGCTGCTTATTTTTATAAATGAAGTCTTATTGAAACACAACCATATCTATTCATTTATATACTGGCTATACTGTTTTCTTGCTGGCTGAGTTGAGTAGTTGCAACAAAGACCATGTGGAGCACAGAGCCAAACATATTTACTATTTAACCCTTTATAGAAAGAGAAACAAATAGCCAATTCATAGAACATACCCCAGCTTGGAGTGGCCCTCTTTCTCCATGCTGATCCTGGGTCTTGGTAAGGCTAATAGACTTCCATCATTATGTCCAATATAACCCTTCCCACTCAATCTCTCCCCTTCTTGAGTAAGAGACCTGTCTTACTGGATCTTCTCAACTCTCTGGACTCTATAATTGCACTCAAGAAAAAGGCTCATCCTAGACATTGCTCTACCCTCTCTTTAGAAAGCATCAAGGCCCAGTCCTCATAGCCACTTTTCCATATTCCCATCCTTTATGCCTCTGCCCCTATCTCCTGATGCCCTAGAAGCTCAGGAATGAGAAGGAAAGCAGGAGAGTCCTGGCTCAGCTGAACAGGGAACATGCCAAGTGAGATGAGAAGATCAGATTTTTTCATAAGGTTTTTCCTTTAGTAAGAACTATAACCTGAGTAAAAGTTACAGAGAAAAGCATAGACAAGTTTTCAATAAGGGGTTGTGAAGCTGAGAGAAATTTTTCTAAACCATTATATAAAAAAATTACATTTCAATCAACTACCAGCTGGAAGTCTGAATTATCTTTCGGTTCTCTCTATAGAAAATCGCATTTCAGAATTGTTATAGAAGAGGTGGGCTACTAGTATACAACTAAAAATGTAAATCAAACAGAGGTATAGAGGTGAGACAATTAAGTAAATGCTTTGGTTACATTATTTGGTGGGAGGCTGGATTTTGTAATTATTTGCAATTTGCCAGATATTTATACTTAATGATATGCTGTTATTTCTCTCATATTTTTTAGTAAATATTCACTCATGTCCAATTTTTAAATCATATTAGTGTCTTTTTTTTCTCCTTTATAGGCGCTTCTCAAAATGTAGAGCCATTTGTGTTCATTCATTGCTTGGAGACTCCATTTGTATGTTCCAGAGGCACCCACATTCAACATGAGCATAGAGGCTCCCCACAGCCTTAGAAATCATTGTTTTTCTTCCTGTGCTTGCAATATTTGAATGATAGTAACGTCCATTCAGTGTCCTATGAATGTCCATTCATAAGACAGTGGCCACAGGACTGGAAAAGGTCAGTTTTCATTCCAATACCAAAGAAAGGCAATGCCAAAGAATGCCCAAACTACCGCACAGTTGCACTCATCTCATATGCTAGTAAAGTAATGCTCAAATTTCTCCAAGCCAGGCTTCTGCAATACGTGAACCATGAACTTCCTGATGTTCAAGCTAGATTTAGAAAAGGCAAAGGAACCAGAGATCAAATTGCCAACATCTGCTGGATCATCGAAAAATAAAGAGAGTTCCAGAAAAACATCTATTTCTGCTTTATTGACTATGCCAAAGCCTTTGACTGTGTGGATCACAAGAAAGGTGGAAAATTCTGAAAGAGATGGGAATACTAGACCACCTGACCTGCTTCTTGAGAAATCTGTATGCATGTCAGGAAGCAACAGTTAGAACTGGACATGGACCAACAGACTGGTTCCAAATAGGAAAAGGAGTATGTCAAGGCTGTATATTGTCACCCTGCTTATTTAATTTCTATGCAGAGTACATCATGAGAAACGCTGGGCTGGAAGAAGCACAAGCTGGAATCAAGATTGCCGGGAGAAATATCAATCACCTCAGATATGCAGATAACACCACCCTTATGGCAGAAAGTGAGGAGGAACTAAAAAGCCTCTTGATGAAAGTGAAAGGAGAGTGAAAAAGTTGCCTTAAAGCTCAACATTCAGAAAATGAAGATTATGGCATCCGGTCCCATCACTCCATGGGAAATAGATGGAGAAACAGTGGAAACAGTGTCAGACTTTATTTTGGGGGGCTCCAAAATCACTGCAGATGGTGACTGCAGCCATGATATTAAAAGACACTTACTCCTTGGAAGAAAGGTTATGACCAACCTAGATAGCATATTGAAAAGCAGAGACATTACTTTGCTGACTAAGGTCTATCTAGTCAAGGCTATGGTTTTTCCTGTGGTCATGTATGGATGTGAGATTTGGACCGTGAAGAAGGCTGAGCGCCAAAGAATTGATGCTTTTGAGTTGTGGTGTTGGAGAAGACTCTTGAGAGTCCCTTGGACTGCAAGGAAATCCAACCAGTCCATTCTGAAGGAGATCAGCCCTGGGATTTCTTTGGAAGGAATGATGCTAAAGCCGAAACTCCAGACTTCATGCGAAGAGTTGACTCATTGGAAAAGACTCTGATGCTGGGAGGTATTGGGGGCAGGAGAAGAAGGGGACGACTGAGGATGAGATGGCTGGATGGCATCACGGACTCGATGGATGTGAATCTGAGTGAACTCCGGGAGTTGGTAATGGACAGGGAGGCCTGGCGTGCTGCGATTCATGGGGTCGCAAAGAGTCAGACACGACTGAGCGACTGAACTGAACTGAACATCCATTCATTGACCCTAAACACCAAAGCAGAATCTCTTTCTCTGTGAAAACTTCCCTCTCCTAGGCTGAGTTAGTTCCTCTCTTCTGAGCTCTCACAACTGCTTATACTGTCCTATAACAAAAACTCCTTACCGCGTACTTTCATTTTCTATTTATCTGTCCTCTTTCTCTTCAAGCTTTTAAGTCCTCTAGAATGAGGACTCATCATAAGTTCATCTTTTAGAATAAAGCCTGACAAGAAAGCCACACTATAAATAATACTAAATTCACTTATAAAGCTTTTTTAACAAAACCACAAAAAGTTAATCTTTATATCATTGATTAAATGAGTCCATACATAAATATTGGATCATTGGTTAGGTGTCAGTCTCATCCATTTGCTGGAAATGGAACGCACAGCAATGAATAAGATGCAAAGTCTGTTTAAATTACAGGAGAAAGAACAACAGATCAACTTCTCTCTTCCTAAGCACTCATTCTTCTTTGGACACTCAGATAAATATTTCACATATGTTATCCTCATAGTGCAAGTAAATATTTTTTCTGTTATTAACACATTTTACTGATGAGAAAGCCAAGTCACTCAATATGAAAGAAACCTGTTCAAAATTACCAAGCCTGTAAGTGGCAAATCTGAGCTTAAACCTGGTGATTTGGGTCCAAAATCTGCATGTTTTAACCATAAAACTATTGATTAAACCATTTGTGAGCAACTTCTGTGTGCATTCTGTGTGGCAGTATTTTGGCTACTGAGAATACACAAATCCATAGGACAGTAGAATAGGACAAAATGGCATTTGAATAACTAAATATAGAAGTGGACTTCTATCCAAAATAAATTTATAATTTTAAATACAGTTTTCATGTTTTTCTGTAATGAAATACTTAAATCATGAATTATAAGAGTAACATGCATTATGCAAATTAAAATCATAAGAAAAAAATAGGTGAACATTCACATTACATACAGATAATGTTTTCACATTCCCATTCATTTCCTTCAGGACCAAGATTGTTCAATATAACTTTTTTTTCAATAAATTTAAATAATCATATGTCACTCACTGGTGGTTAGATTGGATAGCTCCTCAAATTCATATATATTTTTTCTTCTGATTTTTCAATTGTGTACTTAAAATTTCACCCAGGCAATGTGATATTCTTAGCTAGACTCTCAGTTTCGGACATTCAGGTTATTCCTAAATTTCTGTTCTCAGAGCAAATTCTAAAATGAATTTTCTATGTATATCTTTTTCTGCTTTTGTTTACAAATATGTGTATCTTGCCTGTCCTATGAAACTAGTGTTCATGTATACAATTACTTGATATTAATACCGCTCTTTCTAAAACGTTGAAAATCTTTATGAATTACTTCTATGAGTGTAAAATTGAGGGCTTCCCTCATAGCTCAGTCAGTGAAGAATCTGCCTGCAATGCAGGACACTGGGTTTGATCCCTGGGTCGGGAATATCCCCTGGAGAAGGAAATGGCAACCCACTCTTGTATTCTTGCCTGGAGAATCCCATGGACAGAGGAGCCTGGCAGGTAAAATTGAGTTACAATTTCTATCAGATGCCATAATACCATAATGTTGGGCTTCCCTGCTGGCTCAGACAGTGAAGAGTCTGCCTGAAATAACAGGAGACTTGGGATCGATCCCTGGGTCAAGAAGATCCTTTGGGGAAGGGAACAGCTACCTACTCCAGTATTCTTGCCTGGAGAATTCCATGGACAGGAGTCTGGCAGTTACCTGCCATGGGGTCACAAAGAGTCAGACATGACTGGGCAACTAACACTTTCCCTTTATAGTTTACCCTGCTAAAGATATCTCACAGTCTTTTTGTTAGTATTGTTTTCTGTCCTTTTAACCTTGCTTGAATCTATTGATCATTGTGCCTCCTTTTTGCTATCATTTTTGTAAATATATAATTATAACTGTCAGACTAAGTAATCTCTTTCTGAGTTTTACATGTTTTATTTTTATTAAAACCATCTATGCTTAAGTAATTATATTCTAATTTTTAAAAGTCTGCTAACGATTGGCCTATTTTAATAAACACTTTCCCATTTGAAAAATGCTTGAACTCAAAAGAGGCTGGCTATCTTAATAAGTTAATCTTTAGATGTTTTCAACAATCAGAGCAGATTTGTGAATCTTTTACCTAAAAGAGGATCTAGTTTTGATCCCCTTAATAACAGTCTCCTAGCAGTAGACTTCAAGGTTACTTTTGGAGCATCTTGGCAAACTTAATCATACTTTTTAACTTTTTAGTCTTGCATTTCCTTTTAATTTGCTGGGAGGTTGTTCTCAACTGATGATACTAGAAACAACACGTTTTATTTCCTTTTACTAGTTGCCTAAGTGGGTTTACACAGCATGGCCAGAAGTTGGATTGTTTTTGTAGCACTTTTCCTAACCTAGGCTAATATGTACCGTACATTTATCTTTTTAATACCTTGAAGTTTGCCTGTGAATTCTTCCCCGACCCTATATTTATATATATGATATATAGATGTATGTATCCTTTTCCTCTTTCTGCCCTAGCATATATCCTTCTTGATTATGGCATAAGTTTTTATTATATTACTTTCATGACATTCAGTCTGTTCTTTCTTTAACTCATGCACACTTTTGCCAAACTAAAACTTAGGTCTATCATGTTATTTCCTGCATAAAAATTCTTATGAAGCTCTTATTTTCCTTTTGGATACAGTTAAAATATTGGACATTGCATAGGATGGTAGAACAAATCATAGAGATCCAATTCTGGCTTTGCCACTTAATGATATTTGATTTCAGATAAATAACTTTTGTAGATAATTCCATTGTAGGTATAATTGCCTATCTCTGTGAAAGTATCAGAAAAGATAAATGAGATGATTCCTGGGATACCATAATAAGGCCAAGTAAATGTCTTCTCTACTGTGTTCCAATGATATCATTTTTATTAAAAAGTATTTCCAATATTTTTTCAGTATTGTTACATTTTACTATGCCTTTCCCAGATTCATAGCATACAGTGTTCAACTTATTTGATAAATACATATAAAGATGAAGAATATTATGTTTCTGAACTTACAGCACTGGTATCTTTAGTTATGAAAAAGACAAGGTGTTTGATGTTCATAGAAGAAAGAAGAGAGTTGCTAGGCATAAGACAGGTCAGGAGGCTGAGACCAGATGGCAAAAGTTATTGCTGCAAGAAATTGTTCTTAAGCAAAATGAATGGCTATTAAGAATCTTTGATTGAGATAAAAACGGAATGAATTGGGTGATTTAAGCAATATGACTCTCTCGGAGAATGTGAAGTGAAAGGACTGGAGGCTGAGAAGAGGGGTATACTCTTAAAAAGCTACTGGAGATAGTGCTGAAGTGGGCAATGGTAGAAACAAAAATGGAAGAGTGAAGAAAAATCTGGCAAGTAGTTGTTGACTTGGTTGTGATTGGATGGAGCGTGTGGTTGAGTAGGGCCACAGCCATAGAGACGGCTATCAGGTTTAGCAGCCAAACCACTAATGGATGACTCTTATTTTACTTTTCTATAGCATTTCTTTATCTCTTTAAGGATGTTCTATTCCCCTACGATGGACTGCATAGTTCTTAGTCACATACAACCTGACATAAATTTATTTGTTTTCCCAAAGTCTTTTTTTATAACAGAGTTGCCAGTAAATGTTTGATTCATAAGTACATGCTTGAAAAAAGAAAAAGTTGTCTGGATTCAAGTAAAATCTTTTGGATATCAGGTGATCTCTGAGGTAGATAATCATCAATGTCACTGAATAATACCAAATTATTCTCACTGAATAATAATTCACACCTATAATGAATAGTTATTTAATATACTTCCAACTAAATGTTTACACATCTCTATTTTTAGTTTGTTTTAACTTCTTTACAAAGAATGTTAGCTTTATATGGACACTGGCACGATCAGGAGGGATAGTTCGGTCAACACACACACAGATATTTGACCTTTCCTGGCACAAGAAGAGAAAAGTGATCATCACTTGGATCTTTACTTCCATGTATTACTGGTGTCTTTTGTGGGCCAGGAACTATGTAAGTGCTGATATAAAGATTAAGACAATATAATTGTTAATCAACAAAAGCTTCTATGGGCAGAGCCATAAGATGTAAAAAGATAATTATAATACAATGTGATAATGCAGGCTTGGTGGCATGAATACATTCCAGGTATCACCATCCCCAGTCACAGTCACAGGACAGACATACACAGTCTTGCAGGGCTCTGTTTTTTGCTAATTCTGAACTCAGTTTCTTTCTCAGCAGATTCTTTCATGTAGCTGCTACCATTCATTTTACATTGACATGTGACTTGAAGCTAATTTGACGTCACTGTGGATTTCTTATACCTGATGTGGAAAAAAAGTGTTGATGAAACAAAGAACCTCTCTCCAATATTATTAACTCAGTCAGTTTCAGACTGAATAATATTGATGTTTGATTCTCCTATTTTCATCTTCTTATTTGAGTGGGTAGAACTGAAATATAGACACAACTGAAGTGAAGTGAAGTAAAAGTCACTCATTCATGTCCAACTCTATGCAACCCCCTGCCAGGCTCCTATCTCCACAGAATTCTTCAGGCCAGAATACTGGAGTAGGTAGCCATTCCCTTCTCCAGGGGATCTTTCTGACCCAAGAATTGAACCGGGGTCTCCTGCATTGCAGGCAAATTCTTTACTAGCTGAGCTCCTAGGGAAGCCCATAGATTCAGCTATGTTAGCACAAATGCAAACCTTGTATGCCCAGTCCTGTTGTCCCTCAGTTGCCAAGTCCTGTCTCTGACTCTTTGCGACCCCATGGACTGCAGCATGCTAGGCCTCCCTGTCTCTCACCATCTTCCAAAATTTGCCCAAGTTCATGTCCAGTTGCACTGGTGATGCCACCCAGCTATCTCATCCTCTGCCGTTTCCTTCTCCTCCTGCCCTCTCCTTCTCCTCCTGCCCTCAATCTTTCCCAGCATTAGGGACTTTTCCAAAGGGTCAGCAGTTTGCGTCAGATGACCAAAATACTGGAGCTTCAGCTTCATCATCAGTCCTTCCAGCTAGTATTCAAGGTTGATTTCCATTTAGATTGACTGGTTTGATCTCATTGCTGTCCATGGGAATTTTGGGAGTTTTCTCTAGCACCACAGTTCGAAGGCATCAGTTCTTTGGTGCTCTGCCTTCTTTATGGTTGAGCTCTCGCAATCGTACATGACCACTGAGAAGACCATAACCTTGACTGTAAGGACCTTTGTCAGCAGAGTAATGCCTCTGCTTTTCAACACAGTGTCTAGGTTTATCATCGCTTTCCTGCCAAGAAACAGTCATCTTCTGATTTCACGGCTGCAGTCACCATTGGCAACTATTCTTACTTTGTCTTTAAATTCACTTTTATTGAGATATAATTTATATAACTTAAATTAGTTTCAGCTGTACAACCAAGCTCATGGGCACAGGGAGCAGACGTGGTTGCCAGAGGTGGGGGTGGGGAAAGGGTCAAAAGGTATAGACTTCGGTTATAAGATAAATAGGTCATGAGAATGTAATGCACAGAATGATGACTGTAGTTAATAATGATAATAATATATTGCATATTTGAAAGCTGCTAAGGAAGAAGATTTCAAAAGTTCTCATCTCAAGAATTTTGTTTTTTCTTTCACCTAACTATGTAGGGTGACAGATATTAGATATCCTTTTTCTACGTGCAGATTTTGTAGGATGCACGTTGAGGCAGATGTGGTCAAATGAGAGGAACTCACCACATTTACAGAGGAGCATCTTTTACGTTGGGCTTCCATGGTGGCTCAGTGGTAAAGAACCTGCCTACTCAGGAGACTCGGGTTCAATCCCTGGCTCAGGAAGATCCCCTGGAGGAGGAAATGGTAATCCACTCTGGTATCCTTGCCTGAAAAATGCCATGGACAGAGGAGCCTGGCAGGCTACAGTCCATGGATTGGCAAAACAATTGGATAAGACTTAGTGACTAAACAACAGTCTTTTATGTTACATTATGTATATCCTCTTTTTTTTTTTTTTCCTCTAGGAGCTAAACCAAGCCATTTCCAATGCTCTTCACTCTATTTAGCATCTGTGTTAGGCATGCTTCTGAGTTTTTTCTCATAAATACCCAAATACCCTTGACTGCAAAGAATCTGGAGTTGATTTTCACAGATTCATTAAAGTGAAGGAGATTCAATAATAAATCAAGGCTGAGAGCAGCTAGTGTCTTTGTGAAATGATTATGTCTCAGGCCACATGTTCTCAGAAAGTCAGGACGCTTGCCTGTGTGTATATAACATATACATATTCTCCACGAATATGTTATATCATTGAAAGAAGAATTTGGAGGTCAGCTAGAGTATTTGGGGCAATTGATCCTTCATAGCCTTAGTGCCAAGAAAAGGGATACATATGGGGGGAGTTTAAGAGTAAGGACCACAATTTTAAAAGTGATAACTCTAGGATGTCAAGTAGTTCAAGAGGATAATGCCTGGTCCCTAGGAGTTTCACAGTAATTTTTTCCTTTTTCTTTTTTCCCTGAATGTTGGAATGACAATCTAATTGCAAGAATAAAAATATAGTTCCTGTTTTCCCTGAGATCTGTAACTCAAATCCCTTTGCCAAATAATAATACAGAACCAGGTCAGAAAGGACAAACTGAATTTTATGTTCATCTTAACAATTTTGGATTCTGTAATGAGGGGAGGCACTTTTAATATGATTTGTTCTTCATAGCTTATTTACCTAACTAAAGGCTTTGGTTGAGTATGTGTCTTTAAAAAAATGAATCCTATGGTTCTTAAATATTGTTTATAGACCAGATAGATCAGAATCTAATAAACTCACGGGGCTTATTAGCAATACCTATGCTTGCAACCTATTCCTTACATGTTAAGATTCATTAGATCTGAGTTCAGATGCTTGCATTTAATTTTAAATGTTCACCTAATAACTCTGATGTGCTTCCAGGATTGGAATCTATCTCAGTAACTCAAATTGCCATTCTATTCATAGATGTAGTACCTCAGTAGTGGATACAATGATCATCTGAATTAAGTTCACCCATTCCCATCCATGTTAGTACACTAGTTCCTAAAATGTTGGTGTTCACTCTTGTCATCTCCACTTGACCACATCCAATTTATCTTGATTTGTGGATGTAACATTCCATGATCCTATGCTGTATTGTTCTTTACAGCACTGGACTTTACTTTCACCACTACACACATCCACAACTGGACACCGTTTCCACTTTGGCTCAGCCTCTTCATTCTGAAGCTGTTTCTCCCCTCACTCTTCTGCAGCAGCATATTGAACACTTACTGACCTGGGGGGCTCATCTTCCCAGGTCATATCTTTTTTGCCTTTTCATTGTGTTTATGAGGTTCTTGAGGCAAGAATACTGAAGTGGTTTGCCATTGCCTTCTCCAGTAGACGTTGTTTTGTCAGAACTGTCCTCCATGACCCATTGGTTTTGGGTGGCTATGCATGGCATGGCATGGCTCATAACCTCCTTGTGTTATACAAGGCTGCGATCATTTTGGTTAGCTTTCTGTGGTTGTGTTTTTCATTCCAGAGGCTATGGGATTATAGTTCTTGCTTCTTGATGGGAGGGACTGACTATCTTGCTCTGGTGAGCAGAGCAATGCTCAGTAAATCTTTAGTCCAACTGCCTGCTGGTGGGTGGGCTATGCGCCCTCCTTGCTAGTTGTTTGGCCTGAGGTAACTCAGTCCTGGAGTCTGCAGGCTCTATGGTAGTGCTACTGGTGACATCCAAAAAAGACTTATGCCAACACTTGCCTTCCAGTACTGGTGCTTCCAGTATCTCTGTCCCCACAACAGGCCACTGCCAATCCAGGCCTCCACAGGACATCCTCAGCCACTCACAGGCAAGGTCTTAATGACCCAGATAACCACAATGGTGTGATCACTCATCTAGAGTCAAACAAACATCCTGGAGTGTGAAGTCAAGTGGGTGCTTAGGAAGCCTTACTATGAACAAAGCTCATGCAGTTGATGGAATTCCAGCTGAGCTGTTTCAAATTCTAAAAGATGATGCTAATAAAGTGCCTCACTTAATATTTCAGAAGACTGGAAAAGGTCAGTTTTAGTTCCAATCCCAAAGAAAGGCAATGCCAAAGAACATTCAGACTACTGCACAATTGCACTCATTACACATGCTAGCAAGTGAAGTAAAAATGCTTCAGTCATGTTCGACTCTTTGAGACCCAATAGACTATACATTCCATGGAATTCTCTGGGCCAGAATACTCAAATGGGTAGCCTTTCCCTTCTTCAGGGGATCTTCCCAACCCAGGGATTAAACCCAGGTCTCCTGCATTATGGGAGGATTCTTTGCCAGCTAAGCCATAAGGGAAGCCCACGTTCTAGCAAGGTCATGCTCAAAATCCTTCAAGCTAGGCTTCAAGAATACATGAATCAAAAACTTGTAGATGTACAAACTGGATTTAGAAAAGACAGAGGGTACAGAGACCAAATTGCCAATGCCAATGGATCCTAGAAAAAACAAGAGAATTACAAAAAAAAGAAAAAAAAAAAAGACATTTACTACTGCTCCATTGACTATGCTAAAGACTTTGACTGTGTGGATCACAATAAACTGTAGAAAATTCTTAAAGAGATGGTAATACCGACTACGTTACTTGTCTCCTGAGATGCTTGTATGAAGGACAAGAAGCATCAGTTAGAACTGGATGTGGAAGAATGGTGCAGAGTACATCATGTGAAATGCTGGGCTGGATGACTCACATGCTGAAATCAAGACTGCCAAGAGAAATACAAGCAACTTCAGATATGCAAATGACACCACCCTAATGGCAGGAAGCAAAGAGAAGCTAAAAACCTCTTGATGAGGGTGAAAGAGAAGAGTGAAAAAATTGGCTTAAAACTCAGCATTAAGGAAACTAACGTCATGGTATCTGGTCCCATAACTACATGGAAAATAGATGAGGAAAAAATGGAAGTAGTGCCAGACTTTATTTTCTTGAGCTCCAAAATCACTGTGGATAGTGACTGCAGCCACAAAATTAAAGACACCTGCTCCCTGGGAAAAAAAGCTATGACAAACCTACACAGCATATTAAAAAGCAGAGGCAGCACTTTGCCGACAAAGGTCCGTATAGTCAAAGCTGTGTTTTCCCAGTAGTCATGTATAGATGTGAGGGCTGAACCATAAAGAAGGCTGAGCCCTGAAGAATTGATGCTTTTGAAATGTGGTGCTGGAGAAGACTCGCGAGAGTTGCTTGGATTGCAAGATCAACCTAGTCAATTATAAAGGAAATCAATCCTGAATATTCATTGGAAGGACTAATGCTGAAGCTGAAGCTCCAATAATTTGGCCACCTGATGCAAAGAACTGACTCATTGGAAAAGACCCTGATGCTGGGAAAGACTGAGGGCAGGAGAAGAAGGGGCAACAGAAAATGAGACGGTTGGATGGCATTGCTGTCTCAATGGACATGAGTTTGAGCAAACTTCAGGACATAGTGAAGGACAGGATATCCTGGCGTGCTGATGAGTTCATGGGGCTGCAAAGAGTCAGACACAACTTAGCAACTGAACAACAACAACGACTAAGTGAGCTCTAGTTGTCTGGATACTTGAATATATAAAGGGGATTCTAGATGATTATGCTCTTGCCCCACCCCCATATGACCTGCATTGGGAATTGAGCATGGTTTTTTTAAGCTGTACGGAAATGATATTTTTAAAAATTTTAAATTGCTGTTTTCTAGTATGAAGATAGAGTAATTTTAAATGTTCACCTCTATGACACCAATATTTCCAACTTCCTATATCCATGAAATAATTCATTTCCCTCATCATTTCTCTAGTAAATTATTTCCATTAACTGTCAGAGCTTATTCAGTTCCAGAGAACAACTTTCATCAGCTATTTTAGTAGCAAAGTGCCTTTTCCTTCTGAAGTATATACATTGTTAGATGTCTGCATTTTTTTTTCTAATTCCAGACCTGTTCCCAATCACCTTCCTCCCCAATAAAATGAGAATAGGGTACAGAGTTCTACAATATTAAACCAGAATATCAAACATTACCCTAAAGAGGGAAAATGGTACTTTAAATTTACTTTTATAAGTAAAATATTTTGTTTAGTAAAAGATTTTTAAAACTTAAAAATGAGCTACAGCAACCCCTGTTCATAGTAGATTAATAATACCCAATCCCTTGAACTAATGATTGTAATAGTAATCAAAAATACTAATAATAGTAATAATAAGAGGAGATAATGAATTATTTAAATGAGTCTTAAAATATGAGAATTATCTGATCAGGACAATCAGAAATCTTGTAGTTGACAGCATAGTCCATTGCCCACCTCTTAAAAGAAAGATCTGCTGAGGAATTGAAGGAGACTCTAAAAAGCACTGTTAGGCTTTGTGTCACTGATACGAAATCAGTGTGGGTGGTGTTAAATATATATAATTCTGCCTAGTGGGGAGAAAGATTGAGACCTAACCCAGGATGCAGAAAGGGAGCATTTCTCAGTTGATGAGTCCCACTAAAAAAATAAAAATATCATTACATGTTTCTAGCTCTAGAAGTTTCTTCTTATATGTGAATGCATAGTGGTATCTCTAAGTGGAATCTATTCAGGAAAAACCATTGCATTTGTCATTTTTCTTGTTTCCTCTATTAGCCAGAGTTCAGTCATATAAATGGAAACATCTTCAGAATGTTTAGGCATTGAGAGATCATACCCAGGGAACGAGCTGCTTAAAAAAGAACTGAAAGGGCTGGAAAAGTGATCAAGGAATCTCACTCCTAGCTCACAGACCTGGCAATAGAAGATGAAAGTTGTTTCTGCCATAGATCAGGAAACTGTTCACAAGGTTCACAGCTGAAACAATGAAAAAAATGAGATTTATAATGAAAATCCAGAACCTGGTGTTACATCTCAGGTCTGAGAAAGTCAAAGTTGCCTTCCATTGCTACAGGAAACATTAAGCTTCTGCTTGTCAAGTTGGCTTATAATTGGTGCACTGTGTCTTGGAATGCTGCCTAAAAAAAGGTTATAGAAAATGTAGAATCTTCCCGAATGTAGAGATTTCCAAACTCAACAGTATAAGGGAGAAAATCAAAAGGGATATAACTGACACAAATCTTTCCCTTCTTGGCATTAAGCACAGAGTTTCATTTGCACTTTTCAACAATTATCTCTTCTCTAGAATTCATTTAAAAATAGGGATTTGTTATGGACAAGCAAACGGTGCAATAGCTGGTAGCATTAAATAAGATTAATTTGTAGCCACTGTCCTCTGTTGAGTTAGCTGTTGTGGTATGAAGAAATGTTTAATAGGGTAGTATTTGAATAGCAAATAGTTACAGATGATTGTTTTCAACTGTGACACAATCCCATGGCAGTATCCATGAACTTTAGAAGTATAAATATGAATTATAGCTACTTTACTTACTAATTTGCATAAAATACATTTAGTTTTCAACTACATGTTAAAATGTCAGTTGACTATGCATTGTAAAGATTGCAATGAGTATTAAATAAAAATACAAACAAGGATGTATTTTCACAGCACTTGCCACACTGTAGGTATCAACTAATTAGCAATATTTTTTTTCTTTCTTCATGGAAAGAGTCAATATTATTGTGTGCTGTGCTGTGCTTAGTTGCTCAGTCATGTCCGACTCTTTTTGAACCCATGGACTGTAGCCTGCCAGGCTCCTCTGTCCATGGGGATTCTCCAGGCAAGAATACTTGAGTGGGTTGCCATGCCCTCCTCCAGGGGATCTTCCCAACCCAAGTATTGAACCTAGGTCACCCAAATTGCAGGCAGATTCTTTTACTGTCTGGGCCATATTGTATAAGATAAGATTTTAAAAATCTAGAAGTTCAGCATTTTTACTTTAAGTTTTGAGGATAATGATGATTCTTTATTAAGCATAATCCATACTATTGAACACATACAGACCATTATTCTGTTTACCTGCTCTGTTAACTAGACTGAAATGCATTAGGATTTTATGAATTAGAATGATCCATTGCTAGTCATAGTGTTTTGTCAAAGATATGTTTTCTAGAAAGTAACTAACCCATGTAACCTCTCAGACTATCAGTCTTTTCCATGTTGCCGTAATAAAGCCAATATCTTCCTCTTCTTTTGTGCTATCTTTTTAAAAATATTTCTTGACTGCTCTGAACACAGTGTAATCTTTTTTTAGAGTGCACATGTGGACAATCTCTGAGTATAACTTTTTATGTTGATGATGTACAGATACTGTGGTCCCTGAGACAAATGTTAATGCAAAAACTTAAGTTTCCAGTATGAGAGATTCATATGTATCACTGCTGCCCTTCTAAACCAATAATTACAAGTCCACAGGCATCTTATTTAATGATGAGTAGACATTAAATCAATACTCACAGTTCATTGTTATTTCTGGTTTAGCCCTTAGAGTGAACAGGCCACATTTCTTTGGATCATTTCCTTCCCCTGATGTTTATGGCTTTTCTGAGGCAAACGATAATCGGATGCATGTTTCCAGGTGAAGAACCACAGTTCGTGGTTATGAAGAGGCAGTAAGCATTCACACCATACAACCTCTGTTGCTCTCTCTCCCCTTGAACCTGTGCACTTTGAGGTGTATACTTTAAAAATGTGTGATTATGTTTTCATGCAGATATTTAGTCCATGTATTATTTCTGACAGGTTTATTTTCATTTCTCCGTGTACAGAATTTTTCCAAATTTGTAGCCACTTTAATTTAATGGATCATTTTTCTCTATTGTATCCTCCTATGATAAACACATACACACAGTGGTATCCTAAACTTGGGCATTTAATCACTAGTTATTATGCATATAGTTTTGTCTTCTGATTTTAGCTTTTATATCACAACCTTCAGGGGTTTTGAAAAGTCTGTTATAGAGCTAAAGGTATTTGTGCAGAGAGCACCAGGCGTTATTGGAAGACTGGTTATATCAGACCTAGGAATTAATATAAAATCTTACTTTGTGCATATTAATCCCTACTTACAACTACACAAATGAAACTGTTTGCCTTAAATAGCATCAGTATGGGTGGACTAAAGGTTACATTTGAAATAAATAATACAAAAGCAACATAATAAAGAGAAAAATAACATGTATTGATTTTTAAAATATTTAATGGGTTGAGCTCCACACATGCACACTCTGAAGAGACTTTACAACTTCATTAGCAGCCGAGTTTTCAGTATCTACTCTTGATAATATAAAATGTTGAAGACTCTATATTTGCACTTTAGGAGCATATCTGTTTGGGAAGACACAGGATATAAATTTATTAAAATGTAAACATTAATGTATAAAGCAAAGCAACAACAAAGGTAGCATATTTAACAATTAACTAAATTGCATTATCAGAAGGAAATGTGGCTTTTAAATAAAGGAGAAAACCCTACAAAGATAGAGAAATCTCTTTCCATGGTAGTACCCCTTGCAGCCAGTCTGGACAGTTTGACCACTGAAAACTTCACATAGACCCCCACTTGTTTTAGGTTATGGCCATTTGAGAAAACCTTTAGTCTTTAATTATAAATATGCCTTTTTCTATTAAAGTGTTCTCAACTGCTCAAGGACTTACAATGTACTTTAAAACCGAGTAACATATCTCCTCAATTTTAACAGACCCACTTAATAGAACTGCTTGTCAAGCAGAGATTGTCTCAGCCTTTCTCTTTTTTACACTTTATAGGTTGCTCTCCTCTATAATGTCAGTGAAACCCTGTTAAAATAAAAGCAATGAGACATGAATTCCCTTTCAACACTTTAAGACTAAATATTCATTGTTGATTTTGTCTTGGACCTAGTTTTTTTCTCCAACAGAAATATTGGGTGACTTAATAATTTATTTTAAATTCTTATTGCTGTCAATAACCAACACTTTCGTATTCTGTTAATTTAAGAATAAAATTTCTTCTGAATGATTTTCTGCCCTTGGAATACAAGTCTGATCATTTTTGAAAAATACATAGAAATATACTTTTAAAATAATCATGTCCAATTTAAAAATGGAATTTATTTTTCTTGAGTGTTTAGCCAAAACAATATAAAAAAAACCCTCAAAAAATTAAGTAAATCGTTGGAAGGACTGATGCTGAAACAGAAGCTCCAATACTTTGGCCACCTGATGTGAAAAGAATGAACTCATTGGAAAAGACCTGGATGCTGGGAAACCTTGAGGGCAGGAGGAGAAGGGGGTGACACAGGATGAGATGATTGGATGGCATCACCAATTCAATGGACATGAGTTTAAGCAAACTCCAAGAAATGGTGAAGAACAGGGAAGACTGGCGCACTGCAGTCCCTGGGGTCTCAAAGAGCAACTGAATAACAATGACAACATAAAAAGATAATATTGCTAAACATCATTAAAAAAAACTAATTCAAGCAGATATAAATCTGAGTTAAGTATTTTATTTAACTCATTAATTCAGTAAGACAGCTGGCAAAATGTAAGAAATGATTCTATATAAAATCTAAATAACAGACATACTTATCAATCAGGAATACTGAAATGAATGTGCAGATGACCCAGAACTGGATTTCCCTTGGATTAGGGGCATCAGCTGCCACGAGAACTGGATTTCCCTGGGATTAGGGGTATCAGCTGCCACTAGAATGAACTGTGAAAAATTCTACAAGAGATGGGAATACCAGACCACCTTACCTACCTCCTGAGAAACCTGTATCCAGGTCAAGAAGCAACCGTTAGAACTGGACATGGAACAGTGGGCTAGTTCAAAATTGGGAAAGGAGTATGTTAAGACTGTATATTGTCAAGACTCCTATTTAACTTATATTCAGAGTCCATCATGTGAAATGCCAGGCTGGATGAAGCACAAACTGGAATCAAGATTGCTGGGAGAAATATATCAATAATCTCAGATATGCAGACGATACCACCCTTATGGCAGAAAGCAAAGAGGAACTAAAAAGCCTTTTGATGAAGATGAAAGAGGAGAGTGAAAAAGCTGACTTAAACTTATTAAAAAAACTAAGATCATCGCATCTGGTCTCATCACTTCATGGCATATAGATAGGAAGACAATGGAAACAGTGGTAGACTTTATTTTCCTGGGCTTGAAAATCGCTGCAGATGATGACTGTAGTCATGAAATTCAAAGAAAAACCTCTCCTTGGAAGAACAACTGTGACAAACCTAGACAGTATATTAAAAAGCAGAGACAACACTTTGCCGACAAAGGTCCATATAGTAAAAGCTAGACATAAGAATAAATAAAAGTGACATTCTTTATTTTTAGAGGGAAGGGAGGCCCTTTCTCCTTCTTTCTTTCTTAAGGGTTTCCTAGGAGTCACAGTGAATCTATGCCCATATGTCAATCTTTGGAATACAGATAAATCTCTCTAAGGATTAAGCCTATCAACAGTTTTCACAGTGTAGAGATGTTGCCAAGTATTAGGCCAAATCACTTCAAGATATGTAAGAATAAATCTTCAGAATTAGCTCAGGGATCTCTCAATAGATGTACAGATAGACCATCACAAGATACAATCCTTTGTCTAATAGGAAGGGAAAATATATTATTGTTCTTTCTTCTGTTTTGCTATACAAAGTACGTGAGATTCTACCCTAACTTCATAATCACTTTCATGCTGCCTTCAGTATCAGTTCAGTCACTCAGTCGTGTCCGACTCTTTGCGACCTCATGAACCGCAGCACGCCAGGCCTCTCTGTCCATCACCAACTGCCGGAGTCTACCCAAACCCATGTCCGTTGAGTTGGTGATGCCATCCAATCATCTCATCTTCTGTCATCCCCTTCTCCTCCTGCCCTCAATCCTTCCAAGCATCAGGGTCTTTTCAAATGAATCAGCTCTTCGCATCAGGTGGCCGAAGTATTGGAGTTTCAGCTTCCACAGTCCAGCATTAACAGATGTGTTAATGCTTATTCAATAAGCATTAATCTCTCTTTTTTGTATTGATACTGAGGAATCTTTTTATCTACAGGATTGTTTTATTTCCCCATCATAGGTAAAAGTGACATGACTCACAGAATCACATATTAGTAAATTTTGAAAGTTAGATATAAAGTCAGTACAACAAATCATCAGAAATGCTTAAAGAGCAGACAGCTCTGATAACTATTAATACTATCAGGCCCTCAGCTATAAGTTGCCCTCAGATGTCAACACAGAACTTCTAAAACTTGTTAATGAAACATAGTTATGAAACCATGATTAGACATATGAACTTTATACCCAAAATAAAATGCACAATAAAACAATCAAAATAAATTGAATTTGCTTTGTGCCACTTCTCCTGTGTCCTTACTTGCTTGCTATGGGTTTCCCATAAATCTGTTATACTATTATTAATAGAGAAGCAGGAGAAAAAAGCAGTGATAGAATCAAGCATAGAATTATTCAGTGAAAATCCATGCTAGAAAAAAAAAATTGCTGATTTGATGGCTTAACATTCTTGAGCAATTCTTTGGAAGGAAAATTTAGTTTTCAGTTTGTCACCAAGATATGGATATACAGTATTTTGATTATACTGGCTTCTTTAAGTCCCAGATGTAATTTCTCAGCAGCTGAAAATCTTTTCAGATATTTTAAAAAGGTTTTTTGGCACTTCCTAAGTTTGGATAGACTTCCCTGGTGGCTCAGATGGTAAAGCATCTGTCTATAATGCGGGAGACAGAAGATCCGCTGGAGAGGGAAACGGCAGTCCACTCTTGCCTGGAGAATCCCATGGACAGAGGAGCCTGGCAGGCTGCAGTCCACGGGGTCGCAAGGAGTCGGACACGATTGAGCATGTGCCACGGAAATAATCGATTTATGTTATTTCGCTAGCCAATGACGAATAGGAACTATTTTTCTTTTTTGCTTAATTTTAGCTCAACAAAGTAGGTGGCAAATCACCAGGCATTCCAAAATGGTGTCTCTTTATCAGCGTTTGCACTGAACACCTGTGAAGTCTAAAGTGTTCCTTATTCAGTGTATGCCTTTCGAACTCCCAAAATAACATTAAGCTTTTAAGTATAGTGTCCTTATAGATTATTGAAATTCAAGGCCTGTTCTCTATGAATAGTAATGCTTATTAAACTGGCTGCCATTACATTTTAAGAAATATTAAGTAGAAATGAAATGTATATATTTAAAATAACTCAAAATTTAATGCATCAAAAGCAAATGGGCTACATATAAAATATAATTTCTTCAAAATCAAATGAGCCAGATATAATCGGCTCTTCAACTTGGAAATCCAGAGTTGTGTATATATAATCTTTGGGCTGTGGCAACCTGGAAAAACATAAGCAGCCTTTTCAATATGTAGTTATACAAAAACATTATTTGTTAAAAAAAAATCACTTAAGAATTAAAAGAAGGTTAATACATTTAGTGAAAGTATTTTGTGATATGTAGTACTTCAGAAATAAGAATATTTTAAAGTATTTGAGCCAAATACTACCAGCTATTTACAATGAGTACCTAAACATGAATTCCAAATATTAATGATAATTTTCTATCTTTTAGAAAAAGTATTGTACACATGAATGTTGTTTAATCAATGGAT
>SJYQ01000628.1:904634-924831 GCA_006410935.1 Redunca redunca
ATGCATCTTTGAAATAAAATGGTATGAAAAGGCAATGGTATTATTGTTAACCAAATATTATTCATATTAATTTCTTCAAGTCATATTCAGCTTAATTTGTGTCAACATTTCATCATATATTGTCCTATATCATACTCATTTTATTTTATAAATGTGAGATGATATTTCCAAAATGCCAGTTGGTGTACAAGTCAGTATGTTCACTGACTTTATTATATTGCTTCAGTGGATCTTTATGATAATTATTTGCTCACAGTATTCTAATGACTTCAAAAAAGCATAAAATTCAATGAAAAGTCTAGATCCTCAGTATATTTTTTAAATGTCATCTTAACTATTTTCATGTGCCAGAAAGTTTAGTAGTTTCATTTGTGTCAGTTAATTAATGCTCATTATAATTTCTCTTGAAGTCTGTGCTGAAAGCACATGCAGTTTAAGTTCCTCCAATGCTCTCATTCTTTCAGATGTAGTAATTTCTAAAGAACTCGTGCATTGTTGACTTAAAACAAATAAACTGCCAGATATTTCTCCTGCAAAGATAGGTCCATTTGGGTTCAGCAAATAATTGCGGTTCAGGGTCTAGAACCATGGTGAGCCATACAGCTATACAGCAAGAGGAGGAGAGGGCGTTTATAGAGAAGAAACGGAAGCTGGGAATAAACAGAGTCTGGTTTTTCATTGGCTGAGTCCTTCCAGGAAGGAAGGGGAGCGTTTGTTCCTCTGCTACTTTTACAACGAGTGAGAGCTACCTTTCCTGGTCTCCTGACTCTACTTAATTGTTTACGGCATAAACATAAAAATGTTATAAAGTAAAATTTTAAAAAGGAAACATTATTATAATACTGAAAGTGCTTCCTACCCTCTGTACTTTATTGTAGTCTCAATGTACATGTCTTAGCCTGTTTCAAAAAGACCATAGACTGGATGGCTTATAATCAGCAGGAAAGCATTTTTCACACTTCTTATGGCTGGGAAGTCCAAGATCAAGGCACCAGCAGATTTGGTGAACCCCACTTCCTGATTCATCTATGACTGTCTTCTCACTGTGGCCTCATATGGCACAAAGATCTTTTATAAGAGCAAAAGACCTACTCATACGCATGCCATCCTCATTATCTTATCATCTCTCAAAGGTCTTATCTCCAAATACCACTGCAATGAGTGTTACCTTTCAAATACGAATTTAAGGTGCAAGGGATATATACAAACATTCAATCTGTAGCAGTACTTAAGGTAAAATAAGCTTGAAATAGTAACAACCCCCAAAATATATCTTGTGTTCCATAGTGTCTATGACTGCCTCTTTGGAAATAATTTAGAGTTCACATGCAATTTGGTTTATTCCTGCTACAAAAATTAGTCAAGTATAAACTACACCATCTTTCCCTACCCTATTCTTCTAATTACCACCATGGAACAAAAGAAGAGGAATATGGACAGGAACAAGGGCACAGAATATGAAGTTACTTTTTAGGAAGGATGAAAACATATTAAGAAAAATGTAATGTCTCCTGTTAATGTCACAGTGTAAAGCACATTCTCAAATAAATGTCCCCAGGCATTTTTCCTCTATTGTTGATTTAAAGCAAAATCTCTTTAGAAATTGAGTTCACATATGTTCTATATTTGAAGGCTAAATATAGAGCCCAATAGTATAACACTTAATTTTTTCAACAGTTAGCAATAAACATCGATATATGAAGGGTTAACACTCATATTAACAGTGGAGCCAGGATTATAAGAAAGTGATGGGAACTCATCCCTCTGGTGCTATAATTAATATTTTCACCAATTCTTGTAGAGAAATAACTAAAAAATAATTTAGACATAGTATAGAACAGTATTGTTAGTTAGGCTTAAGGAAACTATGTAAACTATACATCTATATCGAATCACAGTAAAATTAACTTCTACAAGCAATGCTCAATTATTTTTCACTTACTTTCTTAAATTTTAGTCTGCAGAAACTTTGTTATAGGAATTTTTTTTAATTTTTATTTTTACTTTATTTTACTTTACAATACTGTATTGGTTTTGCCATACATTGACATGAATCCACCACGGGTGTACATGAATTCCCAAACATGAACTCCCCTCCCACCTCCCTCCCCATAACATCTCTCTGGGTCATCCCCGTGCACCAGCCCCAAGCATCCTGTATCCTGCATTGAACATAGACTGGCGATTCATTTTTTACATGATAGTATACATGTTTCAATGCCATTCTCCCAAATCATCCTACCCTCTCCCTCTCCCCCAGAGTCCAAAAGTCCGCTCTACACATCTGTGTCTCTTTTGCAGAAACTTTGTTATAGGAATTTATTACATGTATCTAGGAGTATGTCAAGGCTGTATATTGTCACCCTGCTTATTTAACTTATATGCAGAGTACATCATGAAAAACGCTGGACTGGAAGAAACACAAGCTGGAATCAAGATTGCTGGGAGAAATATCAATAATCTCAGATATGCAGATGACACTACCCTTATGGCAGAAAGTGAAGAGGAGCTAAAAAGCCTCTTGATGAAGGTGAAAGAGGAGAGCGAAAAAGTTGGCTTAAAGCTCAACATTCAGAAAACAAAGATCATGGCATCTGGTCCCATCACTTCATGGGAAATAGACGGGGAAACAGTAGAAACGGTGTCAGACTTTATTTTTTGGGAGCTTCAAAATCACTGCAGATGGTGACTGCAGCCATGAAATTAAAAGACGCTTACTCCTTGGAAGAAAAGTTATGACCAACCTAGATAGTATATTCAAAAGCAGAGACATTACCTTGCTGACTAAGGTCCGTCTAGTCAAGGCTATGGTTTTCCAGTGGTCATGTATGGATGTGATAGTTGGACTGTGAAGAAGGCTGAGCGCCCAAGAATTGATGCTTTTGAACTGTGGTGTTGGAGAAGACTCTTGAGAGTCCCTTGGACTGCGAGGAGATCCAACCAGTCCATTCTGGAGATCAATCCTGGGATTTCTTTGGAAGGAATGATGCTGAAGCTGAAACTCCAGTACTTTGGCCACCTCATGTGAAGAGTTGATTCATTGGAAAAGACTCTGATGCTGGGAGGGATTGAGGGCAGGAGGAGAAGGGGACGATCCAGGATGAGATGGCTGGATGGCATCACGGACACGATGGACGTGAGTCTGAGTGAACTCCGGGAGATGGTGATGGACAGGGAGGCCTGGCGTGCTGCGATTCATGGGGTTGCAAAGAGTTGGACACGACTGAGCGACTGAACTGAACTGAACTGAACTGAACTGAACTGATTATATATATAAAGTATCATTTTTCCTTTTTTTGCTGTTGTTAATGAAAGAGCTTAGATGCAAACTTGGACAGGAAAAGCCATAAGCAAACATCCCTTCTTTGTTCACCTTAACTTTGTGAAAAAACCAAAACATAGACTGGCTGTGCTTATGTTCCACAGGAAAAGTTTAATATCCATTATGTACCATATGTACCTTTTAATATCCAAACTTATATGTTATGACTTGTAGGATATATGCAATTTATTTTGAAGACACTTTTGAAACCTTATTCACACACACACACACACACACACACACACAAACTGCTGAGTTTTCTTAAACTGTGTAACTAAATAATTTTTGGTGGATGCTTCATTTCTTCTTTGAGTACAATTTGTATTTGCCTTGTTCTTTTCTTTCTTTATTCTCCTCTAGTTTTATGACCATTATTATCTGTAGGATTTACTCAGTGTGTGCTTATGTACTTGCTTCTAGTAAAGTCAAATTTTAAGAGCCCTGTCTATGTCTATAAGCTTAGTTTCTGTCTCTGCTGTTAGTGACACAATTTACTGTCTCATCTGTTTATTAATAGCATTGAATGCACATTCTTAGGACATTGGACTCTTTTCCCCCATTCTAGTTTTCAGATCAGTGAATTCATTCCTATATTCATCTCTCTAATTGGCCTAGTATTTGATTGTCTCACTCTACAGGGAATGGATTTATCTCTTCCTCTAATATTCTCTTTGTTTTCAACAATAAGACAGATCTGATCATCTTGCCTCAGAAGTCATAGGTTTTAGTGTGTTTCATTTCCACTTCTCATTCTTGCCCAGGTTCCTAGATCTCATTTTTTCTTGCCTCTCATTTACCAAGAAAAGTAATTTTGCCTATTACCAAAGTTCTAGATATAATTATCTAGAACTAGTTCTGATTATGCAAATTATTATCTAGTTCTGCAAATTATTATTATCTAGTTCTTATTATGCAAATTATTCCCCACAATTCTTGTTCAAACAATGATTTTACATAAGAAGAAACTCAGGAGGAATTTGTGTATTCCTATTGCAAGTGAATTGTTGAGTAAGTTTTTTATTTTTATAATCACATGCCTGAATACATTGAAATTTGTGTCTGCATTTTTAGTAAATTTGCATTATAAATAAACCCCCTTTTCCAAACCATACTTTCATTCCATAAACTTGGTCCCTGTATATATTATTTTCAATGTATTATTTTAATATACAGGCTGTTCACTATTAAAATAAAATAAAGAAAAGTTAAATTTTCTCAGCTGAGGTAATAAGACAAAGCAATAAAGGAATCCAAGGGGTTTTCTTTTGTACTAGCAAAGTGCTTTTAAAACAGTTTCATATTGCAGCGTTTATTCAGTTTTTCAAACTAACACTCACTGAACTATTCAGTATATTACTAAATAAAGTTCTGCAAAAAACTCTGTGTATCAAAAGAGTTAATTTTAGCACAAATGTTATCTCCCACTTGAATATCAAAGAGGGAAATGAACCAACAAATGCTGTTTTATATATAGACTAGCATTTAGTTGCTAGATCAGTAGCATATGCAACTTGTTAGAAATGTAAATTCTCTGACCCACCCCCAAACTTCCTAAGTCAGAAACTGTTAAGGGTAGAGCTCAGAAATTTGTGTTTTGTCAAGCTATATTTGCCATGAAAATATCACATTCAGCTCTCCTTCTGCATGGAACACAATTAATCAGCCCCCCATTTTTGCACAAAGCAGCTCCTAGCCAGTGATGGAGTCGACTAGGTATACTGAAGGAGCTGTATTTCCTCCTTTATGAACTCCTTTAACAGGTAACTTTGGCCCATAGTATCAGTCATGCCAAAGCATTCTTAGAACTGCTCTGTAGTCTGGCACTCTTTATATCATATGTTCTTTCTTTCTAACTCTTTCTCAAAGTAAAACTTACATCTCTTGGCCTGAAGGATTTACCCACTTTACTGACTCCTTCCCTTTTGTCTTTATCAGACATCTCCAATTCCTCTTCTGTATCTTGAATTTCATTTTAGCATTGGCTTCTCAGAGGACCCTAACTGCTCCAAGTGATACCAGAAATGATTAAAAAAAAAAACAAAACAAAACAGGAGATATAGATGGGGTTTTGGAAAAACCAGAATTAGCAGTCAAGCTCTTTAGGTACTCTGATGCGTGTTGAAGCTTGAGAGCTAGTTTTATAGACCTTTTCTATTTTTGTTATACTTATCAATACTAAGTGGATCATAATCCTCACACTGAGGGAATTACCAACTGTTTTGTACTTGGGGGATTGATTCTTAGATAATGACAATACAAACAGGGGTTGACAAAGGCAATATTTAACTACATCTATTAAATTTTGAATCCAACTGAAGAACAAAGAGAACTGAAACTATCATCTAACATAACTCATGTTGCTACACAATCTTATACAAGGTAAAGAGAATAAATCAAGTTAGAAAGGAACCCCTTGAGAATAAATAAGCTCTGAAATGATGAAAGCAGAAGTGTATCCTTGTTTCAGACTTTTAACTAAATGACATTAAAACCTTTTCTGTATGACCCTCTCAAATCTTATTATCCTGAATCCTTGATTGTTAGATTACTCAAGTTATTGCATTCACAATAAACAAGCTGCCAGCCATGATTATGTGATATTCTACAAAGGAATACATCTTTTTGAAAGCCCTAAAGTACTTACTGACATCATGTGAGGATTTGTATTGTTTTATCTTTTACCTTTTCACTTTGTAAATGTTCTAAGAAGTGATATTTAGAAGTCTCACAGAATCTATTCAGAAGGAAAATATCCCAGATATTTTAAAATAAGTATGCTGTGAGAGGGGACAGGAAAAATCATATACTGTTTTCTCATTTTTACAAATGCTGCCTGATGATATTCTAAAAGAAAGAAATATTTTTATCACAATTTCATACTGAATTTTTTCAATTGTTTAACATTTTGCTTTCATTCTTTATGGTCAAGGAGGGCATTATTGATTCATTGTCTTCTGGAAATTTTTTATGCTCTAAAAATAAAACTAAAAAATATCTACACTAATACACAGGCATTTTCTAAATTACAGTTCCTTTCATCAATTGGTAAAACCCTTTCCTTTTTCTGTTTGTTTTGCAGATTTGTGTTTGCATATTTTTTTAGTTAAAATGAATATTTTTATGCAAAACTATTACTGAAAATTGGGAAATAGGGAAAGGAGTACGTCAAGGCTGTATATTGTCACCCTGCTTATTTAAATTATATGCAGAGTACATCATGAGAAATGCCAGGCTGGATGAAGCACAAGCTGGAATCAAGACTGCCAGGAAAAATATCAATAACCTCAGATATGCAGATGACACCACCCTTATGGCAGAAAGCAAAGAACTAAGAGCCTTTTGATGAAAGAGGAGAGTGGAAAAAGTTGGCTTAAAGCTCAACATTCAGAAAACGAAGATCATGGCATCTAGTCCCATCACTTCATGGCATATAAATGGGGAAACAATGGAAACAGTGACAGACTTTATTTTTTGGGGCTCCAAAATCACTGCAGATGGTGACTGCAGCCATGAAATTAAAAGATGCTTATTCCTAGGAAGAAAAGCTATGACCAACCTAGACAGCATGTTAAAGCAGACATTGCTTTGCCAACAAAAGTCCATCTAGGCAAAGCTATGGGTTTTCCAGTGGTCATGTATGGATGTGAGTGTTGGACTATAAAGAAAGCTGAGCACTGAAGAACTGATGCTTTTGAATCTGTGGCATTGGAGAAGACTCTTGAGGGTCCCTTGGACTGCAAGGAGATCCAAGCAATCCATCCTAAATGAAGTCAGTCCTGAATATTCATTGGAAGGACTGATGGTGAAATGAAACTCTGATACTTTGGTCACTTGATGCAAAAAACGGATTCATTTGAAAAGACCCTGATGCTGGGAAAGATTGAAAGGAGGAGAAGGGGACAACAGAAGGTGAGATGGTTGGATGGCATCATGACTCGACCGACATGAGTTTGAATAAACTCCAGGATTTGGTGATGGACAGGGAAGCCTGGTGTGCTGCAGTCCATGGGGGTATCAAAGAGTCAGACATGACTGAGCAACTGAACTGATTACTGAATAGCTCATTTAACAAACAGTGCTTTTTTTTTTTTTTTTTAAAGCTAGATTTAACTACATTAAGCACATAGGTAAAGTCAAAGTGTTAGTTGCTTGGTTGTGGCCAACTCTTTGAAGAACCCACGGACTGTAACCCACTAGGCTCCTCTGTCCATGGAATTCTCCAGGCAAGAATACAAGTGATTGTCATTCCCCTCTCCAGGGGATCTTCCTTACACAAGAATCGAACCCCAGTCAACCATATTGTGGGTAGATTCTTTCCTGTCTGATCCACCAGGGAGGCTGTTCCCTCTTATCCACAGGGGATACCTTCCAAGACCCCCAGTGAATCCCTGAAGCCTCAGATAGTACTGAATTCTCTGTTTTCCCTAAACTCTACACACCTATGATAAAGTGCTATTTATAATTTAGGTACAGTAACAGGTTACCAATAATCAGTTCAGTTCAGTTGCTCAGTTGTGTCTGACTCTGTGACCCCATGAATCGCAGCACACCAAGCCTCTCTGTCTGTCCATCACCAACTCCCAGAGTTTCACTCACGTCCATCGAGTCAGTGATGCCATCCAGCCATTTCATCCTCGGTCGTCCCCTTTTCCTCCTGCCCCCAATCCCTCCCAGCTCAGAGTCTTTTCCAGTGAGTCAACTCTCCGCATGAGGCGGCCAAACTACTGGAGTTTCAGCTTTAGCATCATTCCTTTCAAAGAAATCCCAGGGCTGATCTCCTTCAGAATGGACTGGTTGGATCTCCTTGCAGTCCAAGGGACTCTCAAGAGTCTTCTCCAACACCACAGTTCAAAAGCATCAATTCTTCGGCGCTCAGCCTTCTTCACAGTCCAACTCTCACATCCATACATGACCACAGGAAAAACCATAGCCTTGACTAGACGGACCTTAGTCGGCAAAGTAATGTCTCTGTTTTTGAATATGCTATCTAGGTTGGTCATAACTTTTCTTCCAAGGAGTAACTGTCTCTTAATTTTATGTCTGCAATCACTATCTGCAGTGATTTTGGAGCCCCCCAAAAATAAGTCTGACACTGTTTCCACTGTTTTTCCATTTATTTCCCATGAAGTGATGGGACCGGATGCCTTGATCTTCGTTTTCTGAATGTTGAGCTTAAAGCCAATTTTTTCACTCTCCTCTTACACTTTCATCAAGAGGCTTTTTCGTTCCTCTTCACTTTCTGCCATAAGGGTGGTGTCATCTGCATATCTTAGATTATTGATAATTCTCCTGGCAATCTTGATTCCAGCTTGTGTTTCTTCTAGTCCAGCGTTTCTCATGATGTACTCTGCATATAATTTAAATAAGCAGGGTGACAATATACAGACTTGACGTACTCCTTTTCCTATTTGGAACCAGTTACCAGTTGAGCTGTTTCAAATCCTGAAAGATGATGCTGTGAAAGTGCTGCACTCAATATGCCAGCAAATTTGGAAATCTCAGCCGTGGCCACAGGACTGGAAAATGTCAGTTTTCATTCCAGTCCCAAAGAAAGGCAATGCCAAAGAATGCTCAAACTACCACACAATTGCACTCGTCTCACATGCTAGTAAAGTAGTGCTCTAAATTCTCCAAGCCAGGCTTCAGCAATATGTGAACCGTGAACTACCTGATGTTCAAGCTGGTTTCAGAAAAGGCAGAGGAACCAGAGATCAAATTGCCATCATCCGCTGGATCATGGAAAAAGCAAGAGAGTTCCAGAAAAAAACATCTATTTCTGCTTTATTGACTATGCCAAAGCCTTTGACTGTGTGGATCACAATAAACTGTGGAAAATTCTGAAAGAGATGGGAATACCAGACCATCTGACCTGACTCTTGAGAAATCTGTATGCAGGTCAGGAAGGAGCAGTTAGAACTGGACATGGAACAACAGACTAGTTCCAAATAGGAAAAGGAGTATGTCAAGGCTGTATATTGTCACCCTGCTTATTTAACTTCTATGCAGAGTACAGCATGAGAAACACTGGACTGGAAGAAGCACAAGCTGGAATCAAGATTGCTGGGAGAAATATCAATAACCTCAGATATGCAGATGACACCAACCTTATGGCAGAAAGTGAAGAGGAACTAAAAAGCCTCTTGATGAAAGTGAAAGTGGAGAGTGAAAAAATTGGCCTAAAGGTCAACATTCAGAAAACGAAGATCATGGCATCCAGTCCCATCCCTTCATGGGAAATAGATGGGGAAACGGTGGAAACAGTGTAAGACTTTACTTTTGGGGGGCTCCAAAATCACTGCAGATGGTGATTGCAGCCATGAAGTTAAAAGACAGTTACTCCTTGGAAGAAAAGTTATGACCAACCTAGATAGCATATTCAAAAGCAGAGACATTACTTTGCTGACTAAGGTCCGTCTAGTCTAGGCTACGGTTTTTCCTGTGGTCATGTATGGATGTGAGAGTTGGACTGTAAAGAAGGCTGAAAGCCGAAGAATCGATGCTTTTGAACTGTGATGTTAGAGAAGACTCTTGAGAGTCCCTTGGACTGCCAGGAGATCCAACCAGTCCATTCTGAAGGAGATCAACCCTGGGATTTCTTTGGAAGGAATTATCCTAAAGCTGAAACTCCAGTACTTTGGCCACCTCATGCAAAGAGTTGACTCATTGGAAAAGACTCTGATGCTGGGAGGGATTGGGGTCAGGAGGAGAAGGGGATGACAGAGGATGAGATGGCTGGATGGCATCACTGGCTCCATGGATGTGAGTCTGAGTGAATTCTGGAAGTTGGTGATGGACAGGGAGGCCAGGCGTGCTGCGATTCATGGGGTCGCAAAGACCGGACACGACTGAGCGACTGAACTGAACTGAACTGAACCAATAATAGCTAGTAATAAAATAGAACAGTTATAACAACGTATTCTAAGAAAAGTTAGGTGAATATGGTCTCTTTCCCTTACTCTCAAAATATCTCTTTGTACAAATGTCACACCTTTTCCATCTTGATTAAGCATTCACCATTCACTATGGCTGTAATTTTTGGGTTACATGGATTTCTTTTTCCTTCTTTGCAATGTAACAGATAGAAGACTTGTTCTTACAATAGATTTTAGCCACTTTCAGCATACAGTTTTTCATTTTCCGTATTAGTTCAGGAACTCTCACCTTTTTCACTTAAAGGAAGCATTTTAAGGACTTTGGCTCATCTGAATGCCAGTAGCACTGCTTTTAGACCTTGGGGGAATTATGAGGTAAAATAAAGGTTATTTGAACACAAGCATTGCAATATTTTGACAGCTGATTCAATGGATTTGTTAAACAAAAAGGCTACTAAGTCACTGTGTAAGGGTGTCTTAGACAGAGATGAATCATGTCCTGGGCAGGACAAAGTAGAATGACTTGAGATTCTATCACACTACTCAAATAGTGCTGATATTAAAATGTGTGAGTTATTTATTTCTGGAAGTTTTCATTTATTTAAAGACTGCAGTTGACTATAGTAACTAAAACTGAGGAAAGCAAAACTACCTTGATAAGGGAGTCTATTGTAGTTTCTGAAATGTTTTGTTTTCCTTTTTTGTTTTGGTATATAAGTTGAATGTGACCTACAAATTTGATCTATGAATTAATCTCAATTTCCTAGGTCAAACTTTCAACATCCTTCATCTGAACGATTTAGTTAGCAATTCAGTTTCAAAAAATGATAAAACATAAAGTTAATAGCTTAGGCTCCATTGATGATGGTGTTTGTATATGTCCAAACATATCATGGTACACGTTAAATATATATAGTTTTTTGTATATTAAAGAATAAATACTTTTAAAGAAGTCAGTTTTGTGTTTTCTGTTGACTAGAAAACTATGCATCTGGAAACAGGGGAATAACCCAGAGTATAACAGGGGAATTATGATATATATATAAAACCTTTAAAAATAATGTTTATGTTAATACAATTTTTGAAAAATAAATTAAGTTAGGATACAGAATGTATGTTCCATTTTTGATTTGGTACAATAGCTTGCACACCAAGTGAAACATCAATATTTTTTCTGAACTAGATGCAGTAGGCAGCTTCCCAAATATTCTAGAATAGGAATAGGAAACATGAAAGACTTCCTTGTTTGCTCATATCCAGTACATTGCAGTCTATTAAAAACATTAGCTTTTATAAATTGATGTATAAATGGTTTAAATGTTTTTGCCTTTGCATAACCTAATTGAGAGAACTTTAAAATTATATCAAGACCCAGCTTTTTATTCAGTCTTGTTTAATATCAAAGATTAAACTTTTGTGTACACGGCCTCTTGGTGGCTCAATGTGTAAAAAATCTGCCTGCGATGTGGGAGACCTGGGTTCAATCCCTGGGTCAGGAAGATTCCCAGCAGAAGGGAATGGCAGCCCACTCCAGTATTCTTGCCTGGAGAATTCCATGGACATAGGAGCCTGTCCAGCTACAGTCTATGGGATGGCAAGGAGTCGGACGTGACTAAGCAACTAACACACACATTTGTCTATCAGTTATACTTCAATGAGGCTGCTAAAACAAAACAAAACCCCAGAAAAGTTTAGACTCTGATGTCAGATTTAGACTCTATTATTTAACTGTAAATTCTATTAGACTTTTTGAGATTTTTTTTGTTCTCATTTGTATAATGGATGAGAAATATAGTGCTAGTATGCAGACTGAATCTCCTTTCATTTTAATGCTATTGTTGCAGAAAGTTTGTGGGTTTATAAAAATCCAGATAACTAGAAAAAAAGTTTTTTAAGTTATACGGCTTCACAGGTGGCACTAGTAGTAAAGAACCTGCTTGCCAATACAGCAGATGAAAGGGATGCAGGTTTGATCCCTGGGTCAGGAAGTACCCCTGGAGGAAAGCATGGAAACCCATTTCAGTATTCTTGCCTGGAGAATCCCATGGACAGAGGAGCGTGATGGGCTACAGTCCATGGGGTCATAAAGAGTCAGACACGACTGAAGTGACTTAGCACACATGCACGCATTGCAGAAAGTTTGTATATTTATACAAATTCAGATAAGATGAAAATATTTTTCTAAAGTCATATAATTTAAATAGATTTAAAATATAAATGTATACTTAAGGGCCAATAAATGGTACTTGCTTTAAATTTGATTATAATGAATCGTGCTCTGGTGTTATCTTAAACCGTACACGTCATGTATTCTCTGAGGGAAATAAAGTCTGTGTGAAGAAATGCAAAGGAGAATTTTGTTCTAGATTGTTATGAATTTCTCTGAGTCTTTTTTAGTTGCATTTCCTATGCTTACTTAACAAATTGTTAAGCACCTCTGATTTATTAAGTCTGTTTAAAGCATTCCAGAGACTGTTCACATGGGAAAAATAAAGCATCTTTTCTACTATTTTATTTTTACTTATTTCTAATTAAAATGCATAAATCTTAAGTGTATAGCTTGATATATTTTATATATGTGTGTGCCTCTCTAACCCTTAACTAACTCAAGATATAGAACAATTCCTTCACTCCTGAAGTTTCACTTATGTCTCTTGCCCCTTCCATGTTATTATTCTGACTTCTGTCATCAGGAATAAGTGCTGCTGATTTTGAGCTTCATTTAAATGAAATCATACAGTAGATGCCCTTTGATGTCTAACCTTTTCATTTCCACTGAACATATAGATCACTCAGTTCAATTTAGTCGCTCAGTCATGTCCAATTCTTTGAGACTCAGACTGCAGCACGCCAGGCCTCCCTGTCCATTGCCAACTCCTGGAGTTTACGCAAACTCACATCCATTGAGTTGGTGATGCCATCCAAACATCTCATCCTCTGTCCTCCCCTTCTCCTCCCAACTTCAATTTTTCCCAGCATCAGGGTCTTTTCAAATGAGTTAGTTCTTCACATCAGAAGGCCAAAGTATTGGAGTTTTAGCTTCGGCATTAGCCCTTCCAATGAATATTCAGGACTGAGTTCCTGTAGGATGGACTGATTGGATCTCCTTGCACTCACTAAAACTCTGTTTTCTTGCCACATGTTTCATTAATCTTCTTTCATGTTTGCTTGCTCAGTAGCTTCAGTCATGTCTCACTCTTTTGGACCCCACTGGGCTGTAGTCTGCCAGGCTCCTCTGTCCCTGGGATTCTTCAGGCAAGAACATTGGAGTGCGTGCCATGCCATCTTCCATGGGCTCTTCTCAACCCACAGATTGAACCTGTGTCTCCTGCATTGTAGGCGAATTCTCTTTCATTGAACTACCAGGGTGGTAGTGGTTTAGTTGCTAAGTTTCGTCCAACTCTTGTGACCCCATGGACTGTAGCCTGCCAGGGTCCTCTGTCCATGGAATTCTCCAGGTAAGTATCCTGGAGTGAGTTTCCATTTCCTTCTCCAGGGGATCTTCCCAACCCAGGATTGAACCCAGGTCTCCTGCATTGCAGGTGGATTCTTTACTGGCTGAGCTAGGAGGGAAGCCCTGAGATACCAGGGCAACCAATGCTAATCTTCTTACCATTTAAGTTGTATAATTACAATGACAGCAATAATAGTTCTTTTGTGAAATGCAAATGAAATTTGATAAGCATATGACTTAGATAATTTGGATAATGAGATTTGGAATATTTTGAGTTGATATTTAGATAAGATTTTGGAATTAGAGTTGGAGCTGGTATGAGTTTAGACCTTTGCAGATGCTGAGATGGAGAGAATGCATTTTGTATGTGGGATAGATATGAATTTTGAGAGGAACAGAAGGTGGATTCCCCAAATTTTTGTCCACCCAGAACCTCAGAATGTGACCCTACTTGGAAATAGGGACTTTGCAGATGTAATCAAATTAAGAGGAAGTCATAATGGATTAGGGTGAGTCTTAATTTCCATATGACTAGTGTTCTTATAAGAGGAGCCAATACACAGATCTAGACACAGGAGAAAAAGACACATGAAGATCTAGGCAGAGAATGTGTTGGTCCCTCAGTCGTGTCTGACTCTTTGCAAACTCATGGACTGTAGCCCACCAGGCTTCTCTGTCCATTTGATTTCCCAGGCAAAAACACTAGAGTGAGTTGCCATTCCCTTCTCCAGGGGATCTTCCAGATCCAGGGATTGAACCTGGGTCTTCTGCATTGCAGGTAGATTCTTTTCCATCTGAGCCACCAAGGAAGCCCAGGCAGAGAAGGGAGTAATGCCAAAGAATGCCAAGGATTGCTGTGTGCTAGCAGAAGTTGGAAGATGTAGGGAAGGATTCTTCCTTAGAGCCTTCAAAGGGAACATGGCCCCATGGGCACCTTGATTTCAGACATCTAATTTACAACACTGTGAGAAAATAAATTCCCTTGTCTTTAGCCAGAAAGTTGTAGTAATTTGCTCTGATAAGCCTAGGAACAAAAGCACATGTTTTTGTTTTTAATTTCTGTTGGTTTTACTACTCATGGTACTTTATGCCCCAGTGCAATTTAAATACTTTCTATAAGGTTAATGCCTTTCTAAAACACCTGTTTAGGAGATAACTTTTCTTAGCTTTAAAACATTTTGAGTGTTTGGCAAGTGCAGTTTTGGCCACAGCAATCAGAGCAGAAAAAGAAATAAAAGGAATCCAAATTGGAAAAGAAGAAGTAAAACTCTCACTGTTTGCAGATGACATGATCCTCTACATAGAAAACCCTAAAGACTTCACCAGGAAATTACTAGAGCTAATCAATGAATATAGTAAAGTTGCAGGATATAAAATAAACACACAGAAATCCTTTGCATTCCTATACACTAATAATGAGGAAGTAGAAAAAGAAATCAAGGAAACAATTCCATTCACCATTGCAACAAAAAGAATAAAATACCTAGGAATATATCTACCTAAAGAAACTAAGACCTATATATAGAAAACTATAAAACACTGATGAAAGAAATCAAAGAGGACACCAATAGATGGAGAAACATACCATGTTCATGGATCGGAAGAATCAATATAGTGAAAATGAGTATACTATCCAAAGCAATCTACAAATTCAATGCAATGCCTATCAAGCTGCCAGCGGTATTTTTCACAGAACTAGAACAAATAATTTCAAGATTTATATGGAAATACAAAAAACCTCGAATAGCCAAAGCAATCTTGAGAAAGAAGAATGGAGCTGGAGGAATCAACTTGCCTGACTTCAAGCTCTACTACAAAGCCACAGTCATCAAGACAGTATGGTACTGGCACAAAGACAGAAATATAGATCAATGGAACAAAATAGAAAGCCCAGAGATAAATCCACACACCTATGGACACCTTCTCTTTGACAAAGGAGGCAAGAATATACAATGGAGTAAAGACAATCTCTTTCACAAGTGGTGCTGGGAAAATTGGTCAACCACTTGTAAAAGAATGAAACTAGATCACTTTCTAACACCACACACAAAAGTAAACTCAAAATGGATTAAAGATCTAAATGTAAGACCAGAAACTATAAAACTCCTCGAGGAGAACATAGGCAAAACACTCTCTGACATAAATCACAGCAGGATCCTCTATGATCCACCCCCCAGAATTCTGGAAATTAAAGCAAAAATAAATAAATGGGATCTAATCAAAATTAAAAGCTTCTGCACAACAAAGGAAAATATAAGCAAAGTGAAAAGACAGCCTTCTGAATGGGAGAAAATAATAGCAAATGAAGCAACTGACAAACAACTAATCTCAAAAATATACAAGCAACTTATGCAGCTCAATTCCAGAAAAATAAATGACCCAATCAAAAAATGGGCCAAAGAACTAAATAGACATTTCTCCAAAGAAGACATACGGATGGCTAACAAACACATGAAAAGATGGTCAACATCACTGATTATTAGAGAAATGCAAATCAAAACCACAATGAGGTACCACTTCACACCAGTCAGAATGGCTGCCATCCAAAAGTCTGCATATAATAAATGCTGGAGAGGGTGTGGAGAAAAGGGAACCCTCCTACACTGTTGATGGGAATGCAAACTAGTACAGCCACTATGGAGAACAGTGTGGAGATTCCTTAAAAAATTGCAAATAGAATTGCCTTATGACCCAGCAATCCCACTGCTGGGCATACACACCGAGGAAACCAGAATAGAAAGAGACACATGTACCCCAATGTTCATCGCAGCACTGTTTATAATAGCCAGAACATGGAAACAACCTAGATGTCCATCAGCAGATGAATGGATAAGAAAGCTGTGGTACATATACACAATGGAGTATTACTCAGCCATTAAAAAGAATACATTTGAATCAGTTCTAAGGAGATGGATGGAACTGGAGCCGATTATACAGAGTGAAGTAAGCCAGAAAGAAAAACACCAATACAGTATACTAACACATATATATGGAATTTAGAAAGATGGGGATGATGACCCTGTATGCGAGACAACAAAAAAGACTCAGATGTGTAGAGTGGACTTTTGGACTTTGGGGGAGAGGGAGAGGGTGTGATGAGATGGGAGAATGGCACTGAAACATGTATAATATCATGTAAGAAATGAATCGCCAGTCTATGTCCGATGCAGTATGTTTGGGGCTGGTGCATGGGGAGGACCCAGAGAGATGTTATGGGGTGCGAGGTGGGAGGGGATTCATGTTTGGGAATGCATGTACGCTCGTGGTGGATTCATGTCAATGTATGGCAAAACCAATACAGTATTGTAAAGTAAACTAAAGTTAAAGTTAAAAGAAAAATTTTAAAAAATTTTAAAAAAATAAAAATAAATAAGGGGAAAAAAATAAAACATTTTCATTTCTCACATTTTTTTTTTAGGCCAAGTTCATTACAGTATTCTGGTACTAAGTCTTTTAAAATCAGAAATGACTATACCATATTATTCCCATTCCCAGTGGATTGCTTCCTTCTCTTCCCACAAAACACCTTCCTTCTATTTACACTTGCTTGTGATTCTCTTCTCTTAGTCTTTACACATGCTATTTATCTGCCTAGACGCCTGCCCCCTTTTCTGTACCAAGACCCAAACTCAAAGCATCTATACCTTGAAAGTTTCTCTATCTCTAGTTTTAATAACTTTGGTGGAATTTTTATGTATGTGATTTAAACATGTTGTTTCAGCAGTTATCATATTGCACTTTAATTATTTATGTAGCAAAGCAGGTTTCTTTATCATCCTCCCTGGTACCTGAGGTTAAGGCAACCTAGCGGGCTTTGTGGTATAACTCAGACATTCTCTTTTTAAAAATTCATATCAAAGTTTAACTTATTAGTTATGCTGCTAAAAGAGAAAGTTCTGGGTGCATTTTATATTGTTTCCCTTAGGCAAGCTCACTGTGAAGCTCTCCCCAACTACTTCTGTTGACCTTTGCATCTGAGAAGTCATTCTTCTCTCTTCCCTTCTTCATTTCTACCCAAAAGCAAGATATGATTGTCATGCTCAACTCTGATTCTCTTAGCTTTCTATATATGTGTCATTCAGCCTTCCAAGCTCTCCCTTAGCAAGGTAAACAGAAATACTTGACAGAATCAGTTAGTCAAATCCTAGTCTCATTTTGAAGACTGCTCTCCCAAAGTGGTCTGATATAACCCACAGCTGGATGGGTGGTTCAATCACAGAGATTGTGAGCTTGGATTTTCCATTTTGCACGTTCCTCGGACTTTCCTTTTACTTCTTCCTATCCTCATTTGTCTGCTTGCTGGGCCTCTGTTTTTAGATTCTTCGGTGATACTCCTTCCAGAAGCTTACTAAATGTTAGACAGTGAACTAAGAACTTCAAATGCCTTTTCTCATTTAATCCACACATTGCAATACTATACAATTAATTATTCTGTAATCAATATTTTTCAAGTAAAGAAAATAAGGCTTAGAGTATTTTATGACTTTGCTCAAGGCCACAGGGCTAGAAATGTTGGTCTTAAACCTAGAACAATTTAAGTGTACTTTATGCTCTTGGGCTTCCCTCGTAGCTCAGTTGGTAAGGAATCCACCTGCAATGCAGGAGACCTTCCTAGATCAGGAAGATCCACTGGAGAAGAGATAGGCTACCCACTCCAGTATTCTTGGGCTTCCCTTATGGCTCAGCTGGTAAAGAATCTGCCTGCAATGCAGGAGACCTGGGTTTGATCTCTGGGTTGGGAAGATCCCTTAGAGAAGGAAAAGGCTACTCACTCCAGTATTCTAGCCTGGAGAATTCCATGGACTGTATATAGTTCATGGGGTTGCAAAGAGTCGGACATGACTAAGCGACTTTCACTTTATGCTCTTAATCAGTATTTGCTTTTAATCAGTGGTATCAACAGCAAAGAAGCTCTCTAGAGGATCATTTTTGTTTTAATTTCTTTTCCTTTTGAGTCATATAGTAATGGTGACTTAGTGATGAATGGCAAAAGATACTTCAGGTACAAAGACAACTTGGCCTGGTTTTTAAATACACCAAAGAATGCAGCTCCAGTTCTTCTGCAGAAGAACTATTATAAGATATCTATAAGAATGTGAACAGATGAGCATAATATAATATTCTATAGCAGTTTTGACAGCAGTAATGAATAGAAGGAATTTCATAGAGATTTCTAAAAAGGTTTTGAATTATATTATCATGTAAATGATTATTAATGTTTAAAGCATTACATTGGAAATCCAATTTATAAAGCACTAAATTATTTGAAAGTTTGAATAATAAGTAAAACATATTTAAGAGTAAATTCATTGTTATAAGTCTGAAACATTGTGTTTACATGAAATAGTATTAAATTTATTCACTAATATAAAATATGGCTTTACTTTAAGTTGGAGGACTATAATTCATTCCCATTGTGAAGTAGATATAAAAAATAATGCATATAAAATACTTGCTTTTCTAAATAATGTTATAGTACAATAAACCAAATAAGTAACATATTTACTGGGTAATTCAGGAAAAAGAAAATGTTAGCTATATAAAATTACCACATCCATCAGAAATGTGCTTTTCTTTATTCTTTACCTCTTTGTTTTTGTGGTGTAGAATGGAAACATATAGAGGCCCATATGTGTTATTATCTTAGGAATTTGAGACAGGGGTGTATCTATCAGCAGAATGACCTCAGTCAGTGCAACTCTCTGAATACAGGCTTTCTCATTTGCCAAATAAGTGATGATGTAGCTACCTGTGTCAGATAAAATTAATTTAGACTGCAGAAACAATGACAAAATTAACAGGGCAGTCAGACACATCATAGCAAATAAACGACAACAACAAGGTCTGCTAACACAGAAATTTATTTATCTCTTTTGTAAATATCTAGGGTATATAACCTGAGGCCATATGTAGGCTCTTCTCTATCATTCCTGGGGTTGGCTTCCATTCTCACAATCCAGGATGGTGTCTTCCACATTCTAGGCAGCACAGCAGAAGAAGGGCAAATTAAGACTTCCACTTACAACATATTGACCAGAACTCATTCTTATGGCTACAAGAAAGATACAAGGGGTGGTTGGGAATATAATCCTCATTCTGGATGACCCTGTGCTCAGCTTTTTAGTGGTCAGGCAATGAAGAAGCAGTTTAGTATGTTTGTTAATGGTAAGAGCACTAACTCTGGACTTGCATTACCTGAGTGTATAGCCTGGATATGTCACTTACTTGCTGTTTGATCTTGGGAAAAATATAAATATTCCCATGTCTTCACTTCCTCATCTGTAAACATGAATGAATTTGCTCTCAGCACTTACCTTGTAAGTAGTTCTAAAGATTTCATAAGTTACAATATGTAAAGTGCATGCATGCAACATTTAAATAAATGCCAGTAAGTGCTATATCTTAAGATTTCATCCTTTGGTTCTATATTTTTATTTGTCAACTTGAAATGAGCTACTAACTAATATAACTATATACAATGCATTTTTTTCCTTCCAAAGAACAGTCAAATGTGTATAACAATATGCAGTATCCTTATTTTGTATTTTG
>SJYQ01000628.1:927369-938129 GCA_006410935.1 Redunca redunca
ACTGGTTCACAGAAGTCATAATTTTTTGTACCTGATTAGAAGTCAAATCTCTACTTGAAGACCTTTAAATAAGAGATAATTTCTCTGGAGAAGACAAGAGTTCAGTTTTTTTTTTCTACTGTGCATTCCCTATATTCTGTTATTTTCTTAACACAAGAGGAAGGTTTAATTGGCTCAGAAATACATAGTAGTTTGTTAAATGTGGTCTGCTCTGTTGGTACAATCCTGTTCATTATATTTTTTAAATCTTGAACACAAGGAACTGATGAATAAGCATTCATGATAATTGTAGTAAAAGACCAGAAATGATATAAATATTATTTTTTCAAGATTTTACCCAGAAGAATTTGAGCAGACAGAAAATGTAGTTTCTTTTTTTCCACTTCTGTAATGTGTACATTAAAACAAATTTCCTCACACTCATTTTTATCCTTAAACATACTTCTTTATCATTCTTATAGGTAGGTATTCACTGAGTAGCCCCTGAATCCATTTCCATTTGCTTATAATGGAAATGTAATATGGTGACTTAAGAGGAAATTTTCCATGGGGAAAATACAAAATTAATTAGATAATTAGGAAAAAGATCTAAATTGCCTTAAAAAAAAAAACAACAAAAAACCAAGAAACTAAATCTGTTGGCAGAGGAAATATAGTTAGTGATTCTGTCTGTATAACCCCAGCAGATGGAATGAGTTTGAAATGATCTACTCATGTGACACCAGGCTTTCTTTGCAACCTTATTGTCCATTGTCCTTATTGTCCATCCATGCAAAGGATGAATGATAAATATAGGAATCTTGATTTCTTTCAATGCAGTCCTAGAGTATACCTGAAACTACTATGGAGCATGTTTTGCCACATGAGAACTATTTTATTTTCATTCACTGTATGCAGGCAGCTCCCATGGTTCAATCTGTCATTTCAAAGTGCTCTGTGATAAGTTTGACCTGAATTGAAATCAGCAGAGGAGAATTTACCATAAAGCATGCTTGCAAATGTTTTTATAACCACACAATAAAACCTTATTGGTAAAAAAAATAAAAAACTGAAGTTCCAATACTTTTGCCACCTGATGCCAAGAGTCGACTCACTGGAAAAACACCCTGTTGCTGGGAAACACTGAAGGCAAAAGGAGAAGGGGGTGGCAGAGGATGAGGTGGTTGGATGGCATCACTGACTCAATGGACATGAATTAGGTAAGCTGTGGGAGCTGGTGACGGACAGGGAAGCCTGGTATGCTTCAGTCCCTGGGGTTGCAGAGTTGAACATGACTGAGTAACTGAACTGCACTGCACTGAACTGAAATGTTTATTGGAGAGATTGAGAGATTTCCTTCAGGAGCAAAATGATGGAAATATCCATCACAAAGGCTTGGGCATGACTTAGCAACTGAACGACAACAACAAGAAAAAACAACAGCCTTCTTAATGTAAGTTTTAGATTTCATATTGTAGAGAAATAAAGCTAGGTTAGAGGAAAGATTTAGTTACACTTGGAGGTTTAGGACTGCCATTGTTGCCAATACCTGTTACCTGGGAAGAGTTTATGCTAAGAATTAAAAGTGCCTCTCCTAAGCACTAAAAGTTAATGCTTCTACTAAATATTAAGAGAGATATAGAACACTTAATGGAAAAAGGATGTGTTATATAATAAGACATTAAAGAAATTTTTTTAGAAATCAATGGTTCTATACTGTTGTTTTTACTGTTCATTTTTTCTCCCATGTGTCTTAATTGCAGTCCCCAGAAAAAGAACGCCCCTCTGTGCAAGCTGAATGATGCAAACAGATATCAACCATTGACAGGACTTGCTTTGATCATAAGATTGTTCTTTGCATTTGTTAAGTTCTCTAGTTTTAAAGTATAAGCAAGATGATACAGCATTTTATAGTTCAGTGTTCAAATTTAGTTTCATGTTTAAACATGTCATAGACTTTCAGTGATACAATTTGAAAAAGAATCTGCATGGGAAGCTGCACCCATAAACGCCTGGTCATCTTTGATAGAAGCTAGTTAGATAAGGCTATTTCAGCAGTGCAGATGATCTTAGAGCAGCGTTATAGAAATAGATATAGAAAGAAATACACCTGTTTAGGTTTATTGAATATTCTAAGCTTGACGATACATTAGATGGAAGGAAAACATAAAGGGACTGATTAAGGATGCCTCAGGTCTCTGTCTCGGAGAAGGCAATGGCACCCCACTCCAGTACTCTTGCCTGGAAAATCCCATGGGTGGTGGAGCCTGGTAGGCTGCAGTCCATGGAGTCGCTGAGTTGGACATGACTGAGAGACTTCACTTTCACTTTTCACTTTCATGCATTGGAGAAGGAAATGGCAACCCACTCCAGTGTTCTTGCCTGGAGAATCCCAGGGACAGGGGAGTCTGGTGGGCTGCCGTCTATGGGATTGCACAGAGTCAGACACAACTGAAGTGACTTAGCAGCTTAGCAGGTCTCTGTGTTAAGTGTCCTTGGCATTTTAAACAAGGTATTTCTTATGAACAAACATACTTGATATTAGTCCTATCTTAATTATAATTCCCTGCTTGTCTTTTCTTCCTCTTTTTGTTTAATTTCTAGTTCAGTTACAGTTGTTTGTTTTCAAATTTATAATTCTACTTCTGTTTTCCTCTCATGGGTGATTAACCTTTTATTTTAACAAATAAAAATTGTTTCTTCTTTCACTTCTGTTTCTGAACAAAGCAAACCTTTTTAGCTGAATTTACTATCTAGTGATCTCCCTACTGATATTCCAAAATCTGTTGTAATTACCTAGAGGGTTTTTAAAATTATATTAATTTTTTTCTTTCTTAAAAAAAAGAAGTCACATTTAATTCTATCATGAACACATCAAGCATTCTGCCCTAAAAAATCTTGCCATTTCTAGATAGAAAAAAAAAAAAAAAAAAGAAAGACAGTACTCAAGGAAGAAAGCATCAAATAAATCAGAGTGAAGAGTCCCTTCCCCACAAGAAAAAAATGGGAAAGTACAGTTTGATGTGCACAGAAGCTTGGGTTAGGTGCACAGATCATCACTGCAGTAGTAAAGAGTCTGCAAGAGACTACACCCTCTTCTTGGTTTAGCATATTAGGATTCAATTGAAAAATGAAAACAAAAACCAAAAACCCACCTTTTGGGGAAAAATATCAATAACCTCAGATATGCAAATGACACCACCCTTATGGCAGAAAGTGAAGAACTAAAGAGCCTCTTGATGAAAGTGAAAGAGGAGAGTGAAAAAGTTGGCTTAAAGCTCAACATTCAGAAAAGTAAGATCATGGCATCTGATCCCATCACTTTATGGCAAATAGATGGGGAAACNGAGATGTGTATCTTTAAAACTTTTCTTTTATAGTGTGATATGTATGTGTCTATATATATATACACATTTATATATATAATGTTATTTCCCTAGTATAAGACAGTAAACTGAATTACTTTGCTATGTGAAGGAATATTTAGTATTAGAATATATTTGTGTTGAAAGTGATTCTAATGATCATCTAACTCCACTAAATGACAGGTATTATAAATACAAAAAAATAAGCTACTGAAACCCTGCAAAGTTTACTAAAAAAACCATGAAGAAAATAAGACCAAATGCTGTGAAGTGAATCATTAGAACCTAGGCACAGCTCCAGTATATTAAACTTTTCCCTGCCTCTTAACTGGCATGCACATTTAAATATTAAAAAAATCTAACTATAGCTGCTAAAAACAGATCCAAGTCATCTGAAACCTTGGAATTATCCTAACCATTATAATTATTAAGTGAATTACAAAAAGGTTTCTATTACTATTCCGTTATTGTCAGTCTTGTTTGTAATGACAAACTGAAATAAAATATATCTCATCAATAGTCCAGAGAAGGCAATGGCACCCCACTCCAGTACTCTTGCCTGGAGAATCCCATGGACGGAGGAGCCTGGTAGGCTGAGTCCATGGGGTCGCTAAGAGTCTGGCACGACTGAGCGACTTCACTTTCACTTTCCACTTTCATGCACTGGAGAAAGAAATGGCAACCCACTCCAGTATTCTTGCCTGGAGAATCCCAGGGACAGAGGAGCTTAGTGGGCTGCCGTCTATGGGGTCGCACAGAGTCGGACACGACTGAAGCAACTTAGCAGCAGCAGCAGCAACACTCTGCGTATAAGCTAAATAAGCAGGGTGACAATATACCCTTCTCATACTCTTCCCAGTTTTGAACCAATCAGTTGTTGCATGTCTGGTTCTAACTGTTGCTTCTTGACCTGCATATAGTTTTCTCAGGAGGCAGGTAAGGTAGTCTGGTATCTCCCATTCTTGAAGAATTTTCCACAGTTTGTTGTGAGCCACACAGTCAAAGACTTTAGTGTAGTCAATAAAGCAGAATTTCGTGTTTTCCTGAAATTCCCTTGTTTTATCCATGATCCAACAGATGCTGGCAATTTGACCACTGGTTCCTCTTCCATTTCTAAATCCAGCTTGCCCATCTGGAAGTTCTCAGTTCATGTACTGTTGAAGCTTAGCTTGGAGGATTTTGAGCATTATTTTGCTAGTATATGAAGTGAGCACAAGTGAATGTTAGTTTGGACATTCTTTGGCATTGCCCTTCTTTGGGATTGGAATGAAAATTGAACATTTCCAGCCCTGTGGCCCCTGCTGAGTTTTCCAAATCTGCTGGCATATTGCATACAGCACTTTAATAGCATCATCACCTAGGATTTAAAATAGCTCAGTTGGAGTTCCATCACCTCCACTAGCTTTGTGTGTAGTAAAATTTCCTAAGGCCCCAGTTTATTTCACACTCTATGATGTCTGGCTGTAGGTGAGTCACCACACCATTATGATTATTTGGGAAATAAGGACCATTTTTTTAACAGTTCTTCTGTATATTATTGCCACCTCTTGTTAATCTCTCCCACTTCTGTTAGGTCCATACAATTTCTGTCCTTTATTATACCCATCTTTGCATGAAATATTCCCTTGGTTTTTCCAATTTTCTTGAAAAGATCTTTAGTCTTTCCCTTTCTGTTTTTTCCCTCTATTTCTTTGCATTGTTCACTTCTTGACTTTCTTATCTTTCCTTGCTCTTCTCTGGATCTCTGTATTCAGTTGGGTATATCTTTCCCTTTCTCCTTTGCCTTTAACTTTTTTTCTTTTCTCAGCTATTTGAAAGGCCTCCACAGACAACCATTTTACCTTCTTTGATTTCTTTTTCTTTGGGATAGTTTTTGTCACTGCATCCTGTACAGTGTTAGGAAACTCCATCCATAGTTCTTCAGGCACTCTGGCTACCAGATCTAATCCCTTGAATCTATTTGTCACTTCCACTGTATAATCACAAGAGATTAGATTTAGGTCATACCTGAATGGCCTAGTGGTTTTGCCTATTTTCTTCAATTTAATTCTGAATTTTGCCATAAGGAGCTCATGATACAAGCCACAGTCAGCGCCTGATCTTGTTTTTACTAACTCTATAGAGCTTCTCCATCGTCGGCTGCAAATAACATAATCAATCTGATTTTGATATTCACCATCTAGTCCATGTGTAGATGGACTGTCTGTTGTGTTGTTGGAAGAGGGTGTTTGCTATGGCCAGTGCGTTCTCTTGGCAAAATTCTTTTAGCCTTTGCCCTGCTTCATTCTGTACTCCAAGGTCAGACTTGCCTCTTACTCTATTCTTTCTTGACTTCCTACTTTTGAATTCCAGTCCCCCATGATGAAAACAACATCTTTTTGGGGTGTTAGTTATGGAAGGTCTTGTGGGTCTTCTTAGAACCATTTAACTTCAGCTTTTTCAGCATTACTGGTTGGGACATATACTTGGATTACTGTGATATTGTATCATTTGCCTTAGAAATGAACAGGGATCATTCTGTCATTTTTGAGATTGCACCCAAGGACTGCACTTCAGACTCTTATTGACTATGAGGGCTACTCCATTTGTTCTAAGAGATTATTGTCCACAGTAGTAGATATAATGTTTATATGAATTAAATTTGCCCATGCCTGTCCGTTTTAGTTTTCTGATTTCTAAAGTGTCATGGTTCACTCTTGCCATCTCCTGTTTGACCACATTCAATACTCACTGGAAAAGACTCTGATGCTGGGAGGGATTGGGGGCAGGAGGAAGAGGGGACGACAGAGGATGAGATGGCTGGATGGCATCACCGACTCGATGGATGTGAGTTTGAGTGAACTCCAGGATAATGTGATGGACAGGGAGGCCTGGCGTGTTGCGATTCATGGGGTCGCAAAGAGTCGGACATGACTGAGTGATTGAACTGAACTGAACTGAACTGAATTTACTTTTATTCATGGACCTAACATTTCAGCTTCTCTATGACTAAAGCCATGTTTTATTTGCATCTCAGTGTTTTCTTATTGCAGAGATAAACATGTCTCCCTTCTCTCATTGTAGGAGCACCATCATTGCAAATACTAATGCTGGTTTCCAGAATATCTTTTTTTAAGTATTCAATAATTGTTTTTTTTTTACATATTTCTACTGTACAAATACATTTCTTTCAGATTTTTTTTCATCAAATATTCCATCTAGTACTATCAACTGTGCATAGGGACTAGCATCTGCACATTTGTCCTATATGCAATAAATATTTTTTTAAATCTAATAATCTTCTGGGTTTGCACTGTCTTTATGTCATCTGGCATATTGTCATTTCATGTTATAAGAGTTTCTTTCAATAGTAAATGTTTTATTTCTTTGATGAATTGGTGTGAAACATAGCATTGAAAATTGCAAGTCAGCTGGGAAAATAAGCAATTTTGCATCTATGTGAGACATTTTGAATTTAACTGTTGATTGCAGTATTTTCCAAACAGCTTCTTGATCTTGATCTGAAAATGCAGTAATTGATCTCATAGAAGCATAGTTTTTCTTAATCTGAATTAAAAAAAAAAAAAAAGAGCTGAAATGAGTTCTACTTTTTTTTCCCCCCATCAAGTATTGGTGGTCTGGTTGGCACTATTGCATTATTTAACTTTTTCAGACAGATAAAACCCTTAGACTATAAAAGTGAAACATACTGAAGAATATATATTAAATTTGAGGTAGCCCTCACATATAATACCCTTTATTCTGGTGTGCAGTATAGGAAACATTTTATATTAATTTTCATTTAATTCTCTAATTATTTTTAAATAATATAAATTGTGGGCTTCCTTGGTGACTCAGTGGTAAAGAATCCACTGCTAATGTAGGAAACACAGGGCTGATCCCTGGGTCAGGAAGATCCCCTGGAGAAGGAAATGGCAATCCACTCCAGTATTCTTGCCTGGAGAATCCCATGGACAAAGGAACTTGGTGGGCTACAGTCCTTGGGGTTGCAAAAGAGTCAGATACACCTTGGTGACTAAGTAACAAAAGTTTAAGTTGTATACTCATGTAAACATAAACACTTTGAAAAAGTAATTTTCTGGAGATACAAAGTTCCCCTTTTATAAATGATTAAGTTCAAAAATTTTTGATTAGTATTTTTACAAATAAGCACTGTTTGGTATTTTGGAAAACAGTAATTCATAACATAAATCCATCATGAAAAAGAATTTCATTAATTGTTAACATCAAATACAAAGAAAGCAGTCACCATAATCAGTTAGAGTTTGTATAGAAGCATGTGATAACAAATACTACCACTAGTGCTATTGAGAAAGATATGTCATACGTAAACTGTTTACAAATGTATTGTGACAAATTTAGAATTACTTAGATAAAAATAAGCACTAAATCTTTTACACCTGCAAGAAAAATATAGAACTTTGCTTTCTACCATATCTAAAATGACAATCACAGTTTCTTAGTGTTTGAAGAATAGTGTCAAGTTTGGGTGCTGTGTGATCCCAGAAAAGAAAAATCTAACTGCTTGGGCTGTGTATTAAATCTTTTATGCCCAGAGAAGGAAAAGGTGATTAAATGTAGTCATTTTACAGAACAAGCCAAATGAGTGTTATTACAATTGTTATAAAATTTTGAATGGTTGTTAAAATAATTTTGAATTTTTATTACTGTAAAAATTTATGAACATTGATATTTCATGGCCCCCCAACCCATTTGTGGCTCACCTGAAAGCTATATAATATTCAGTTTGGAAACTTTTTATTATGCATAAATTTACATAGATGAGAAATAATTTAAAAGGAAAAAAAGTGAATCTTTACAAATAAGATATTTTAAACATTGTTTGGAGATTTTAAATATAGTATACAAATATTCTCATTGGACTGCTTCCTACCACAGTTGACGAAAGTTTAAGAAAGAAATATTTGTTTTGAATGGTAAAATATGTATCACGTTAAACATGAAGGTGGCACAAAAATATAAAATATCTTTGAAATATGTTGTCACCAAAATTTTAATGTTTATTCTGTTTTAATGTTGTCAAGATATTTTCATAAACTAACATTGGAGGGACTGATGCTGAAGCTGAAACTCCAATACTTTGACCACCTGATGTCAAGAGCTGACTCATTTGAAAGGCCCCTGATGCTGGGAAAGATTGAGGGCAGGAAAGGAAGGGGACGACAGAGGGTGAGATGGTTGGATGGCATCAATGGATGGTTGGATGGCGACTCAATGGACATGGGTTTGAGTGGACTCTGGGAGTTGGTGATGGACAGAGAGGCCTGGCGTGCTGCGGTTCATGGGGTCGCAAAGAGTCAGACATGACTGAGTGACTGAACTGAACTGAACATAACTTACACCTAGGAAAATCTTGGAGGCAGGCAGTTATTACAAAGAAGAGAATATTGTCTCAGAATAGTTCAAATAATTTCACTAAAATCACATGCCTTATACAATTAGAAAATACCCTGAAGTTTTAAAGTTTGCCTGAGTTTCACATAATCTCAAATTTGTTAAATGTAGCTTGATAGTTGAGATGAATTCCTAATGAGTTAGCTTAAGTAGCACCAATTGATAATCATATAGTGTGCTAAATACGGTGCCTGGTAATATTCAATTTGCAGTGACAAACTGGCATTTAGGTTTTAGTCTGGATAATACATTTTCTAATACATAATAATAAACAATAATAAATAGATTGTCACCTTCATCCACCAGGTTTTGTACAATTTGAGAATATTGCATTGGTGTATTTCACTACCTCCAAAATAAATCTATGTGTCTATAAAACCTAGACCATTTTACTTATACTCTAATTGATATACTAATGGAATAATAAATTAGCATCATGCATGTATGTGTTTGGGTATATGTACATATGTATGATATATTTTAAATCTATATGTTATAAAATATTGTTAAAATGGTAATAAAACTTTCCTTCTCATCAGGTTGAGACAATCTACTAAACACTCTCAGGCACTGTACAGAAGAATGTGAAGCTTAAGAGTCAAGTCTTCTGTTAAAATTCTTTCGGTTCTACCCTTGATTGCTAGCCTTAACCTCATTTTGATTTCTTTACGTTACTTAACAAACTTTGTCTTCCTTTTTATTTTTCTTTTCTTTTTTATTTATTTATTTATTTTTTTACATGTTGCACATGGCTACTCCAATATTCTTGCCTGGATAATCCCATGGACAGAGGAGCCTGGTAGGCTAGAGTCCATAGGGTCCCAAAGAGTTGAACACGATTGAGTGTCTTCCTTTTTAAATCAGTGCATCCTCCACCAGGAAATTCATTCTGTTTCTTTCTGACCACTACTTCATTCTCTGCTCCATTATTTAATAATTTTGATACTTTGGGTTTCACATACAGCCTTCTTCATCCAAGAGGGAAAAAAATTCATCCTTGACTGAAAACAGTGAAATATCATTCCCCATCAATTTACAGAAACTTAACCCATGTAGCTCTCATGGTAAAGAACCTGCCTGCCAATGTCGGAGATTTAAGAGACGGTGATTGGATCTCTGGTTCTGGAAGATCCCCTGGAGGAGGCCATGGCAACCCACTCCAGTATTATTGCCTGGATAATCCCCATGAACAGAGGAACCTGGTGGGCTTCAGTCCATGGGGTCACAAAGAGTTGGACACAACTGAAATGACTTGGCACACACACGCACAACTTTCTAGCAACTTCCTAAATCATTCTTCATCGGTAATAACAGTCACAAAATGTGCTCTCTGCTTGTTTCATTTATGTGTGTGTTGCAGACTTTGGAAGTCTGCTGGCTTCACTGCACACAAAAATATTAGGTTCACAAAAGAAAATATTTAGTATGTGATGTTTAAATGTAAGAACTCATAAATAGTTTTTAATAAAACAAGCCATAATTCTAATATTAAAAATAGTTTTCGTTTTAGTTCTTCATTCAAAACAAGTTACTTGAACAATTAAAATTAGAAGTATAATTTTTGTTACTCCTTTTTTAAACTTTCAGTAGTTGTGTGTCCTTTTATATCTCCATTTCTTTGTGTATTGCTTCTTTATTATCCCACTGCCTGCTAACTGTACTTTGAATACAGTACTCTAGGAATTACAACTAGAATATATAATTTTAATAAAGTTTATCTCTTTAATTTGAGATCAAGTGGAATGTTTCTGAGAACATGCAGCACTTTTGCATTTTTACTGAAGAGGGATCATTATGGGATCTTGACATCATTGTAGCAAATAGAAATGCTGCTGCTGCTGCTGCTGCTGCTGTTAAGTCACTTCAGCCGTGTCCGACTCTGTGTGACCCCATAGATGGCAGCCCACCAGGCTTCCCCATCCCTGGGATTCTCCAGGCAAGAACACTGGAGTGGGTGGCCATTTCCTTCTCCAATGCATGAAAGTGAAAAGTTAAAGTGAA
>SJYQ01000628.1:944406-957147 GCA_006410935.1 Redunca redunca
TTCATACCAGGGTCTTGTTTCCATTGAACTAACACTTATAAGCTTCCTCACTGTGTTCTGGATGAATAAATGCTTGTTTAGGTCTGATATGTGCTTGAATAACATGAAGCTGAGGAATCTCTGCTTGCTTGCTCGCTCCTTGGAAGAAAAGCTATGACCAACCTAGACAGCATATTAAAAAGCAGAGGCATTTCTTTGCCAACAAAGGTCCATCTAGTCAAAGCTATGTTTTTTTCCAGTAGTCATGTATGAATGTGACAGTTGAACGATAAAGAAAGCTGAACACTGAAGAATTGATACTTTTGAACTGTGGTATTGGAGAAGAGTCTTGAGAGTCCCTTGGACTGCCAGGATGTCCAACCAGCCAATCCTAAAGGACATCAGTCCTGAATATTCATTGAAATGACTGATGCTGAAGCTGAAGCTCCAATACTATGGCCACTTAATGCAAAGAACTGACTCATTGGAAAAGACCCTGATGCTGGGAAAGACTGAGGGCAGAAGGAGGGGACAACAGAGGATGAGATGGTTGGATGGCATCATCGACTCAATGGACATGAGTTTGAGCAAACTGCAGAACTGGGCGATAATGGACAGGGAAGCCTGGTGTGCTGCAGTTCACGGGGTCGCAAAGAGTTGTGCGTGACTGAGAGACTAAACTGAATTGAGCAGTCTCTTAGGAAAAGGCACTCCAGTGCAAGAGGACAGATAGATTTACTTTGCTAAAAATAATATGGATTTTCCTGATTTCCCACAAAGCCATGACTGGAAGGTTATTTTGCATTCCACATCTGAAATATCTAAAGTCCACTCTAGAGACTGAACTTCCCAGGTGGCCTAATGGTGAAGAACCCACCTCCCAGTGCAAGTGACATAAGAGATGTGGGCTCGATTCCTGGGTCAGGAAGATCACCTGGATGAGGGTGGAGGCATGGCAACTCACTCCAGTATACTTGCCTGGAGAATCCCATGGATAGAGGAGCCTTGCTGGGTCCATGGGGTCTCAAAAGAGTAGAACACCACTGAAGCGACTTAGTACACATTTACATTCTAGAGATTACCTAAATCAAATTTGTTTCCAAAAGGAGTAGAAATGTTCACATCTACTGAGACAGAATAATGCAATTTAAAATTACTAATTTATTTAGCTTTATTCAATTCATTGTTAAAAATTAGATAAATTAAGAAAATCAAAAGAAAAAACTAAAGGAAAGAAAAAGAATTAGTGTTTACTCAAGTTGGCAAAGTCCCTCTCTTTCCATCAACAGTTAAGGAAAGCAGATATGGGAGTAAGTATCAACCTAGCCTCATTCCAACATGACTTATAGTTTTGACCATACATAGAATAGAAATGTTTCAGTTCTGTTCAGTTCAGTTGCTCAGTTGTGTCTGACTCTTTGCGACCCCTTGGACTGCAGCACACCAGGCTTCCCTGTCTGTCACTAACTTCCGGAGCTTGCTCAAACTCATGTCCATTGAGTCTATGATGCCATCCAACCATCTTATCCTCTCTTGCCCCCTTCTCCTCCTGCCTTCAACCTTTCCCAGCATCAGGGCCTTTTCTAATGAGTCAGTTCTTCGCATCAGGTGACCAAAGTATTGGAGCTTCAGCTTCATCATCAGTCTTTCCAATGGATATTCAGGACTCATTTTCTTTAGGATGGACTGGTCTGATCTCCTTGCAGTCCAAGGGACTCTCAAGAGTCTTCTCCAACACCACAGTTCAAAAGCATGAGATTTTGTCACTCAGTTTTCTTTATAGTCCAGTTCTCACACATCCATACATGATTACTGGAAATGTTCTGCAGTCTTCACTGCCAATATAATAGACCCTAGCCACATGTGTTTATTGAGTGCTTGAATGGTGTTTAGTGTTACTGAATCACTGCATTTTAAATTTTACTTAAGTTTAGTTTACCCAAATTTACATTTATATGGCATGTGTGGTTAGTGGCTACTATAGCTACATAGCTGGAAACTGTTTTTCAGAATTCAGTGCTTTTCCACACCCACACTACTGACTGGAAATTGTGAAGTTTCTCCTTCTTATTACTTCCTCTCCACAATACGGATTTCGTATAATTTACTTTTTGCCTACAATGATTTTTATAAAGTCTGACACATATTAAATGCTCAAAAATGTTTATTAAATGAATAACTGATGAATAGATAAACTAAAAAATTGCAACTGTTTCAATTCTTTAAAATGTTTTACTAATTCANTTAGATTTCAGTTTCTCAGCTGAATTTTTAATGTGATGTTTTTCTTTCATTTACCATAAGATGTTTTACAAAATCCATTTGAATGTAAGATCTTGAACCATTTTGAAAGATAGTGTCATTTTAAATGTGTTTTATTGAAATTGTACAACACAATGAGACAACAGATATTTATAAAATAAGCCTTATGCGTGTGATAGTAGGGATGTTTACAAAATATTTCCAGCTATCTCTGTTTGGAGACATGATAGCAATGTCTCTCATCATCCCCTTTTAAAATCAGGCATGACCATGTTAATAAATGTTGATAAAATGTTGATGCAGTTGATAAATGTCCCTTCTAGGAAGAAAACTTTGAGAGTCAGATGGTGATTTGTTATATACTTTTCCCATACTGAGGTGGTTTTGGAAGCACACATGGGCTTCCATATACCTGAGTCTTTAAGTGACTATGATGATATACTACCAACTCTTGACATACCAGTAGCATGGGCATGATACAGATATTTCCCTTATTAAGAATCTGGTAATTCAGTTCTGTATAAATAAGAATTTCCATAAAAAACCACTAAGTTTGAAAATGCATTTATTTCAAAAAAAAGAAATGTATAGCTCCAATTAAAGAGAGCATAGCAAGAGCATGGCAAATCATAAATTAGAAGTTTCAATCTTATAAAATGTTTTATAGTAATTGCTGTCACCCCAAGCTTATTAAAACTCAATATTCAGAAAACAAAGATTATGGTGTCATTCCCATCACTTCATGGCAAATAGATGGAGAAACAGTGGAAACAGTGGCAGACTTTACTTTTTTAGGCTCCAAAATCACTGCAGATTGTGACTGCAGCCATGAAATTAAAAGACGCTTACTCCTTGGAAGAAAAGTTATAACCAAACTAGACAGCATATTAAAAAGCAAAGACATTACTTTGCCAACAAAGGTCCGTCTAGTCAAGGCTATGGTTTCTCCAGTGGTCATGTATGGATGTGAGAGTTGGACTGTGAAGAAAGCTGAGCCCTGAAGAATTGCTGCTTTTTAACTGTGGTGTTGGAGAAGAATCTTGAGAGTCCCTTGGACTGAAAGGATATCCATCTAATCCATCTTAAAGGAGATCAGTCCTGAATATTCATTGCAAGGACTGATGCTGAAGCTGAAACTCCAATACTTTGGCCACCTCATGTGAAAGGCTGACTCATTTGAAAAGATCCTGATGCTGGGAAAGATTGAAGGCAGGAGGAGAAGGGGATGACAAAGGATGAGATGGTTGGACGGCATCACCAACTCAATGGGCATGAGTTTGAATAAACACCGGGAGTTGGTGGTGGACAGGGAGGCCTGGCGTGCTGCAGTCCATGGGGTTGCTAAGAGTTGGACACGACTGAGTGAAGTGAACTGAACTAAACAAGCTTACTACAGACAATAAATAGTAAAAGCACACAAGGACTACATGGGATGGGTCCTGTAATGTTTAACAATATCTGAACCATACTGAACACTTAATAATTATTAGTAAATAAACTTTATCTATCGCTAATATGGCATCTAGGATTTGTTTTGTTTTTGTTTGCTTTTTAATCTGACTTTTTAATTTGGCATACAAAACAGCTTTATTAAGCAAATGAGATATGAAAAAACTAAGAAATGAACTTTTACGGACAGACCCCATTAAAAATTCTTTAGCATAGCAATTTAAGTTCAGATGCAATATAGTCACTGATGAGGAGAAAGGGGCAAATAAGCATAGATGAAGCCATAATAAATAAGCTTTTAATTATTTTATTAGCTTCATCAGTTCCCTAATATAGGAAGAGTAGGCTTCTGGGATAAAATTTAATTTTGGATAATATTCATGACAACTATACTTGATAAAGCATCTCAACCATAAAATCCAGATAATTTAATGAAAAGTAAGCTTGTATAAAAAATGTCATGTTTAATAGGCAAAAAATTGGACATATCATTGAAGAAATCAGGGAAAAAAAATTGCGCTAAGGACGTGAGTCTGAGTGAACTCCAGGAGATGGTGATGCACAGGGAGGCCTGGCGTGCTGCGATTCATGGGGTCACAAAGAGTCGGACACGACTGAGCGACTGAACTGAACTGAACTGAACTGAATATCAGAAATGGGCTTTCCCAGGTGGCTCAGTGGGTAAAGGACTTGCCTGTAATGGAGTAGATGCTGGAGATATGGGTTTGATTCTTGGGTTGGGAAGATCCCCTGGAGAAGGGCACAGCAACCCACTCTGATATTCTTGCCTGGAAATACCCATGGACAGAGGAGCCTGGCAGCCTACAGTCCATAGGTCACAGAGAGTCAGATATGACTGAAGTGACTGAGCACAGCCCAGCAATATCAGAAGTATAAATGTACTCTTGATTCTTGAATAAAATCTTAACATATTACAAAAGTCTCAGTGTATGAGACAATTCCAAGAGGAGATGGTTTCTAGTGAAACAGAGCTGTGCTTTATTTCTTTTGAAAAGAATTCAAATCTGACTTTGATTTGAATTGCTGAATTGATAAAATGATAGATCATGTAATAGTCTTCCTGAGTGCATCTTCAGAACTGACAGTGAGATAAGAAAGAATAGTCTCTATTCAATTATAGTTAAAAGCAGAAGATGCTCACTGGAAATACCCACAGAAATAAAAACCCAACATAATGAGATATCATTTTGCACCTGCCAATTATTTATATTTTAAATGTTTTATTATTTTTCACATATCATTTATTGTATTACTCCACCTTTTTGTACCCTCTATTCTTGAATTACACTTGCAAAAACACACCATGTTGTAAACACTGTGAGAACAAAAAAGCATTCTTTGTTTTGATATTATACCCCCAGGGTCTAGAACTGTGGTGATTAATTAATGTATGTTGAATAAATGAATTTAGTAAAGATTAAAATAGGGCTTCCCAGGTAGGGGAGTGCATAGGTAGTCTCCTACAAATGCAGGAGACATGGGTTCGATCCTTGGGTCAAGAAAATCCTCTTGAGGAGGAAATGTCAACCCACTCCAGTATTCTTGCCTGGGAAATCCAATGGACAAAGGAGACTGGCAGGATACTGTCCATCGGGTCTCAGTTGGATATAACAGCAACAGCCCACTCAGCCTCTTAGCCTAAAGATTAAAAAAAAATCTCACCAGGATAAAAAAAGTTGTGAGGAAGTATCTACCATTAAAACTATTGTATAGTTTGGGCTTATATTCTTAGTCATCTATGTTCACATTCTTGCAAAATTTAAACTTGCAGCCTAGACCTTGAACTTAGTACCCTTTATTTATTGTTCCTTAAGCAAATAAGTATCCTCCAAATTTATATATTATTTTAGATTTTCATGAGTTTTAGGACAATTTATGTGTTTTATGTCATGTATGTCTCAAATTGTTTAGAGCTGTGTATTAACAAAACCTTTTGATTTGTGTGATAGAGTACCAGGAAACAGGGGTTTCGAAGAAGCCATCTTTCAAACCAAGGATCTAGCCTCCTACAATACTGTCAGTGTCTTTTCCTCTCTCTGGCCTCCATCTCACTTCCAGGCTCTAATATGTCTTGTTTATAAAAGTTTACATTTGTATTCATATCTTCTTACAAGGCACCGTAAAGACACACTACCTCTTCCAAATGGTGTAAATGTACAGAACTTAAATTTTCATATCTCATAAGATCTTTACTACTAGCTGTTAAAGATATATATGAATCCTAGTAAAATAAATAATAAATATTTTTACTATGAAAATTTACTCAGGACATTTTGTTGAACACATTAGGAGACACCCACAGACCCATATACACACACACATAGAAGGAATAAGAGTATATAAGCTAACATTAACGTGGTAAAAATTTAATCTTATTTTCCCTTAATTCTATTGCATACTGTAAGATTTTTTAATGAAGGTAAATTATTTATATAACATTTGCTAAAAATATCTATGCTCATTTTATCAAAGAAATAATTTTAATTTTCTGTTATATTTTCCCTTACGTTTTAATGCTAACTTCTGATCTACTCAGATGCTAATATTAACTATTTGTGCTCCTTTTATTCTCTTAAAAATTTCATGGCCAAAATTCAAACTGAATAACCACCACACACAAGGGCCTGTACACGTTCTTTGATGCTTTCATATCCTTAACATGTATGCATCTTAAGTTTTATTTTGGTTTCTAAAATTTTATTTTTAGTGTTTTGTAAACTGTGCAAGCTGTACTCATTTGCTTTTTTGTTTGTGTACTTTTATTAATATTGGAGTATAGCTGATTACGAGTATTACATTCATTTCAGGTGTACAGCAAAGTGATTCAGTTACACATATACATTTATCTGGGCTTCTCTTGTGGCTCAGCTGGTAAAGAATCCGCCTGGAATTTGGGAGACCTGGGGTTCGATCCCTGGGTTGAGAAGATCCCCTGAAGATGGGAAAGGCTACCCACTCTAGTATTCTGGCCTGGAGAATTCCATGGACTGTACAGTCCCTGGGTCCACAAGGAGTCAGACATGACTAAGTGACCTTCACAGTAGACATGTATCTATTCTTTTTCAAATTTATTTTCTCATTTAGATTATTATAGAATACTGAGCAGAGTTCATTCAATTTTTAATTTATAGTTTTGCTTTATTATATGTGTAAAAGTTTATTTATTCTTTTTCTTAAGAGAAGCACAAGGATATTTCCAGCCTGATGTTTTACCATGCTCTTTCTTTCCCATATCACTCCAGTCACAATGTTTCTCAACATATGAAGCATGCTCCTATCTCATGCCTAGCACGTACTCTTTCTCTGGCAGAAATGCTCTAGATCCAAATATCCACATGATATCCCCCTTACCAGCTAAAGGGCTATGCAAGTAGAACCTTCTTGGTGACACCTTCCTAGATCAATTTATTTAAAATTATAGCACCATCTGATAAACATATGACTTTCAATCTAACATCCTTTATTGTTTTCTCATAGAAATTTTCACCATCTGATATACTACAATTCTAACCATTTTTATTTCTTATTCATGGCTTCTCTCATTGGGANCATATGACTTTCAATCTAGCATCCTTTATTGTTTTCTCATAGAAATTTTCACCATCTGATATACTACAATTCTAACCATTTTTATTTCTTATTCATGGCTTCTCTCATTGGGAAATAAGTTCCATGAACACAGATATTTTTATCCAGTTTATCCATTGCTATATCTCTAGTCCTTTTAAGAGTGCCTTGTGTGTAATAAAACCCATTTGAATAAATGGTTAAACTTTACTGCAAAATACATTAGAAACAGATATTATTTAAAAGGGTAATCNTGACTTAGGAAAATTACCTTTATATTTTTCAATTAACTTAGCTGTAAATTATTCTGTAAAATTATTCTTATAAAATAATTCTAAATTAATTTAATACAGGTAAAAAATACTTAGGAGACCAGATATTGATTTCTACTTATCATCCTAAAGAGATCAAAGATCCTTTGAAAAAAATGGTTGGTTCCAAGACTGGAACAGGGGAAGTACAAAAGAGCTTGGAATAACTTCTTATGTTAGAAATTAAAACAGTGCTCAAAAAATTACATGCATAGACATAAACATACAGGATTCTCACTGGCCAAATCTGGGATAATTTGACCATCAAAATTAATTTAAGATAACCCTAGTGAATAAAATATAAAATATAAACACATGTGTTTCAGTTCTAGATAATTGTCCCTATAATTAACTCACTAATTACGAAGAGAAGGAATAATAACTTTAGAGTGGAGAAATCTTGTGGACACCGCTTAACCAAATGATCCAAGTTGATGTCACCAACAATGGGTTGAACCAATATCCTGTGTTTTCTAATGCGATATACTAAGAAAGAGTTAGTATCGCTTCTAGTGTTTTTGCTAAAAATGCATCAGATTCTTCTTTTTATAACAAACAAAAGACAACCTTAAATTGAGGACAGTCTACCAAATAACTGATGATCTATAAAATAACTGATTTGCAAATATAACAAGGTCATGAAAAATAGCAAGATAAAGAATGCAAACATACTACATATTAAAGGATGCTAAAGAACCATAACTAAATTTAGCATATGATCCTAAACTGGATTGTAGATTGGGAAAGAAAAGGAGCCATGGAGAATCTTATTGGAACAACTGATAAAAATTGAAATATAACTTAAAAAATATGTATTTTAATATATCCTTGAAAAATGTTGAAATCTTGAGTATAATTTATACTCCCTGCTCTATATCCACAGTTGTGCATCCACACGTTCAACCAACCACAAATAATGTAGTACTAGTGTAGTATTTATTGAAAAGTAATTTGAGTATAAGTAGTCCTACACAGTTCAAACTGCTATTCAAGTGTCAACTGTAGATGTATCCTGAGAATAAGAGCAGCCAATAATGTTAATCCCAGTCTGAGGGCCAGAGAAAATAAGATGAGACATTCTGTATCAAGCAGTCATACAAGTATAAAAGGAGTGATTTGCTCCTTGTTCCACTGTTTGTTCCGTTCAGGCCCTCAAGAGATCAAATGATGCCTATCCACACAGATGAGGATAATCTGCTTTACTGAGGTCACTGATTACAATGCTAATCTCATCCAGAAATACCCTCATAAACACACCCAGCAGTGATGTTTAATCTAGGCACTCCATGACCAGTCAGCTTGATACTTAAAATTAATCATTGCAAATATGGAGTGTAGATTAGATAATAGAAATATCAATGTTAATATCTTGCTTTGATTACTATAATATAGCTGTAGAAGTAAACAGTAAAATCTTTATGTATAAGATTCACAATATCTGCAATTTAATATCAACTGATCCAGAGCAAAGAGAACTGAAATAATAGAGCAATGAATCAATTAATGCATCTGGATAAAGGGTATAGGAGGGCCCTTTGTGTTACTCTTAAGTCTTAAGTGTTAGCTGCTCAGTCCTGCCTGACTCTGCAACCCCATGGACTGCAGCCCACCAGGCTCCTCTGTCCACGGAATTCTCCAGGCAAGAATACTGGAGTGGGTTGCCATTTCCATCTCCAGGGAATCTTCCCAACCCAGGGGTTGAATCCTGGTCTCCTGCACTGGAGGCTGATTCTTTACCCACTGAGCTATGAGGGAATATACCCAAATAAAAGTCATGGCAATTCTTACTGGGAAAAAGTAACATGTCTTATAACTCAATATGTGACTTGAATTTAATTCCATGAAAAGATGAATTAAGATATCACTGATTATTCAGGTACACAGGGAAGAATTGTCTCTTATTAATACACTTAAAAAGCCAATAATAATTAGAGAGTATTATATAACTTTAGAATTAAAGCTCACAATGTCCAGTAACATTAAATAACTGCTTAGACCATGAAAAAAAAAAAAGGAATTTATTGTTTGAGCTCAAGAATTTTTACAGATAACAGAAAAATAAGTATTATTAAGCTCCAATGTTATTTTTATCTTTTCAAGGGAAAATGATTTTCATTCTGTGTAAGTAGAAAGTACATGGCCAAGGGAAAAAATGTCTGAAGATATATGACTAGGTAGCACTAAGCTAGATTTAAGGGTTTGGTTTTTAGGCCAAAAACATTGTCTCCATGGTATTGAATGAAAGGGGAAATGCAGTTTTAATAAAATATGTTGGCATTTAATAAACCATGGAGAATATGAAACATGTCAGAGCCAAGAGATACCCACCTGCTACTTAGCTGTCTAAAAGAAATTAAGCAAATGTTGTAATCTATGGAACCACAAATTTGACAGTACAACCCCCTTCGGATCCTGGAAACCATTTATATGAATTTTATTTGAGATCTCTGAATAAATAAATTAACGAACCAGCATAGCTAATCTATTTTTTTACAAGTGGTAGGTCAATGTAATAACTTAGATTTGGAGTAGCATGATTCAAAAATGCATTAAAATGACTTTCACTGTACAGGTGTAGATAATGGATAAATAAGGGCCAGAACCCATGAATATGGAAGGTTGACTTCCCGACACAATTGTACAGAGAGGAGTTCAGTACCTGTCAGTTTTGGCATCCCTCAAGATAGCAAGGAATGACTGTCCAGTTTTTCTGTCACTGAAACCAGTATCAGCTAAAACTGTCAAGATAAAATTCATGTGACATCTAACAGCAAAGTAGATTTTGTTACTTGAGAAACTCGTTTGCCATCAAATAATAGAATATTTCCAAGATCCCTTTTAATTCTAAAGTTCAAGATTCTCTTACGTTCAAATTTTTAGTTTTGAAAAAACTAAAAACATCCATTTTCTTTTTTGCATTTATTGGATTAGATGATGAGCCTTCTGATGCAAACATATGTGGCTTCATAAGCTCAAATGCCTTATATCCTTGTAATAGTACTTTAGGAAATTATGTTCCACAGTTATGTTAATTATGTTTCCTCTCAATGGACTAACCACAAAAAGCCAAGAGCCTCTTGAAGTCCTCAATTTAAATGATATTGCTTTAATGGCAGATTTGAAGATCACTAAATATTAACATGCAGATCAAATCCATATACAGGCAGAGATAAATCAGTGCTTCTAAGTCTTTAGCAGCTGAAACTGTGTACTTTTGTGACTGAGTCCTCTAAGTTGAAAATAATCCTGAAAACAGAAGCTTTTAATAATGTGTAGACTGTGTAATAAAATAAATATTTTTAAATATTATGAATACTTCCTGAGTCTCTGTTCTACCCCACCACATACTATCACAAGTCTGTTCTAGGAAGAGACCTGGACAAACATATGGTGAGATCCATTAAAATATGTATTCAAACCTTTTGAAAATGAATAAAGAATTTATAATAAAGTTAATGAAATTTGAAAAAATCAAGAGTAAGAATTAGAAAAAGATGCTATGATTTGGGCATCACTTTTGTTTCCAAGCCTGTGTAATAAATATGAATAAAGAAAATATAAGAATTTATCTCTTTATTAAAAGGGNCAAGGCTATGGCCTTTCCAGTGGTCATGTATGGATGTGAGAGTTGGACTGTGAAGAAAGCTGAGCACCGAAGAATTGATGCTTTTGAACTGTGGTGTTGGAGAAGACTCTTGGAGAAGACTCTTGAGAGTCTCTTGGACTGCAAGGAGATCCAACCAGTCTATTCTAAAGGAGATCAGTCCTGGGTGTTCATTGGAAGGACTGAACTAAAGCTGAAACTCCAATACTTTGGCCACCTGATGCGAAGAGTTGACTCATTGGAAAGACTCTGATGCTGGGAGGGATTGGGGGCAGGAGGAGAAGGGGACGGCAGAGGATGAGATGGCTGGATGGAATCACCGACTCGATGGACAAGAGTTTGGGTGTACTCCGGGAGTTGGTGATGGACAGGGAGGCCTGGCGTGCTGTGATTCATGGGGTCGCAAAGAGTTGGACATGACTGAGCGACTAAACTGAACTGAACTGAAAGTAAAACAAATGGAGCCAGAAATAGCAGCAGGAAGCAGGAGACAAGAATAGGTTTGGAGTCTGGCTCCCTCACCACCTTGCAGAAGGCACCATCCCGAGTCATTCAGTAAAGCACAGGGTGACAGCCCAATTATCACTGCTGGTGACCTGGGGAATCACCCCTGGCACATTTGATAATTCAAGGATTGAAAATATATAAGGGGAAACGATGCATACAAAGCCAGTAGTTGGCTGACTACTGCTAAGTGGTTTTAATCAGACTGAGGTCATTAACAAGTAGTTAGGGCTTAACTATAGATCAGAAAGATTCTTTGATAGCTTAAAGACATCTTTATCACCTGAACTGGAAAAGCCAGAAGAGCTGAACAGAAGCTAAACTGACAGAGTTCCAGAGCTTTAGAGACATAAAAATGCCCAAGCAAGGTAGAGCTTTTATTTTAAGTCCAGGATCCTAATTAGCAAAACTGGGACCCTGAAATGTGAATGGGGGTATCTAGGTGGGATCCTTGAGAATGGCTCAGCAGATCTTCCGATCTCAGCATTCAGAGAGGATAGCCACACTTCCCTAGTGCAAGCTCGTACTCCTCTGCTGGAAGGGGCTGCAGAAGCCTTGCCACTGCAGAGCAGCAGGTGTCTCCTTGGAAGCTACTCGGATCTTCTGTCCTGTGACTAGACTGATAACTTGAGTTAAATCTCAACAGGAACGTGCTGAGCCTAATGAGGGAAGAAACACATTATACAGTATAGAAACTGAAGCAACTAATGTGCATGTTTGGACAGAGCCAAAAGAATACTCTAAGGATGTAAGAATACTCTATGTGATGTTAAGTGTATATGACCAAGTTAATCAGAATGGACAGAAATCCATTGACTTTTTTGCATGTATATATATAGGATTTATTGCGCATATATATATATATATATACATATATATAAGTACATATATATAAGACATATATCTTGTGCAAGATATAGGATTTAGCAAAAAGACGCAAAATAGAGTCAAATTGTTCTTTCATTTATTTATTTATTATTTTTATATGGATTTTGGAGCTAGATAGGTCTGCATTTTACTAACGACTTCAAATCAACTGCATGC
>SJYQ01000628.1:957160-980235 GCA_006410935.1 Redunca redunca
GAAGCTAGTTGCTTGTCTCTCAAAGCCTAGGTTTCCACAACTGTAAATACAATGTGGACATCGACATCGCTAACTAACAAGGTGGTCCTGAAAACTAAAGCAAAGAGCAAATCACTCCTTGGGTGACTCTTAGAAGCCTGGAAATCCAGAAAATAATGAAAGAAGTAATGTCTAAATTGCCTTGGCAGACACTCTAAAAACAAAGAGAATAACGTGGAAATGCCAGAATGAGTATACTCTGTGAAACAAAAAACCCATCAGAGTATTATGTTCCTTGGAAGCACCCAGAGGATACAGCCTTCACCAAGGCTACTGGGAACACTCTGCTGAGAGGGGACTCAGCTTCACAAAAAGTTCAGTAATAACTCTCTGGTGTAGACAACTGCTTACAACAGGAGAGATGGCACACAGCTGGGCTCATGAATATCTAATAAAATTATGGGACCCCATGTAATTGAGGTCACCTAACATCCAGAAGTCTGAAGACCTCAATCATTAGCAATATTAAAAAGGAAGCTAAGGGAGCTTGATCTACAGGGAATTGTGGGAATGATTAATAGAGCATGTTCTCCCTGGAGGCAAAATAGATGAGCAGCCAACAAAGGTCCTACTTAACATCTGTGTGATTGTTTAATTTATGCATCAAATTGCTGGGCTAAGGGATACCCAGGTAGTTGGTAAAACTACATTTCTGATTGTTTTCAGAATAGATTAGAGTTGATGAGGAAAGAGGATGACCCACCTCATTGTAGGTGGGCATTATCCAATCTGCTGAGGGCTTGAATAGAACAAAAATATAGAGGAAGGATACATTTGCTCTCTTACTGCTTGAGCTGAGACATCCATCTTTTCCTCAGGTCAGTTCAGTTAAGTTATTCAGTTATGTCCCATTCTTTGCAACACCATGGACTGCAGCATGCCAGCTACCTTTTTCAACACCAAACCACTGAGCTTGCTCAAACTCATGTCCATTGAATCGGTGATGTCATCTAACCATCTCATTCACAGTCGTCCCTTCTCCTCCCACCTTCAATCTTTCCCAGCATCAGGGTCTTTTCCAATGAATCAACTCTTCATATGAGGTAGCCAAAGTATTGGAGTTTCAGCTTCAGCATCAGTCCTTCCAATGAATATTCAGGACTGATTCTCTTTAGGATTGACTGGTTTGAACTCCCTGCAGTCCAAGGGACTTTCAAGACTTTTCTCCAACACCACAATTCAAAAGCATTGATTCTTTTTTTTTTTTTAATATAAACACAATCAACATCCTACTGATTGCCACTGAATGATAAAATGTCAGTTTTTTTCTGTTTTTCTTTTAATATTTTCATATTTTCTCCAGTAAACAGTTTTGCTCTAATAATTATAGTTTTTTAAAAGATTAAATTATTAGATTTACACTGAGAAAAAAAAAGCATCAATTCTTCAGAGCTCAGCTTTCTTTATAGTCCACCTCTCACATCTGTACCTGACTACTGGAAAACCATAGCTTTGACTAGACAGATCTTTGTCAGGAAAGTAATGTCTCTGCTTTTTAATGTGCTGTCTAGGTTGGTCATAGCTTTTCTTCCAAGGAGCAAGTGTTTTTTAATTTCATGGCTGCAGTCACCATCAGCAGTGATTTTGGAGCTCAAGAAAATAAAGTCTGTCACTGTTTCCATTGTTTCCCCATCTATTTGCCATGAAGTGAGGGGACTGGATGCCATGATCTTAGTTTTCTGAATGTTGAGTTTTAAGCCAACTTTTTCACTCTCCTCTTTCACTTTCATCAAGAGGCTCTTTATTTTCTTGTCACTTTCTGACATAAGGGTGGTATCATCTGCTTATCTGAGGCTATTGATATTTCTTCCAGAAATCTTGATTCCAGCTCGTGCTTCATCCAGCTTGGCATTTCGCATGATGTACTCTGCATATAAGTTAAATAAGCAGGGTGACAATATACTGCTTTGATGCACTCCTTTCCCAATTTGGAACCAGTCTGTTGTTCCATGTCCAGGTCTATCTATTGCTTCTTGACCTGCATACAGATTTCCCAGCAGGCAGGTAAGGTGGTCTGGTATTCCCATATCTTGAAGAATTTCCCACATTTTGTTGCAACCTACACAGTCAAAGGCTTTGGTGTAATCAATAATGCAGAAATAGATTTTTTTTCAGGTATTCCGTTGCTTTTGGATAATCCAAAGGATGTCAGCAATTTGATCTCTGGTTCCTCTGTCTTTTCTAAATCCAGCTTGTACATCTTGAAGTTCACAGTTCACATACCTTTGAAGCCTAGCTTGGAAAATTTTGAGCATTTCTTTGCTAACATGTGAGGTGTGTGCAATTGTGTGGCAGTTTGAACTTTTTTTGGCTATGCCTTTCTTTGGGATAGGAATGAAAACTGACCTTTCCTAGTCCTGTGGCCACTGCTGAGTTTTCCAAATTGGCTGGCATATTGAGTGCAGGACTTCAACAACATTATCTCTTAGGATTTGAAATAACTCATCTGGGATTCTACCACCTCCACTAGCTTTGTTTGTAGTGATGCTTCCTAAGGCCCCCTTGACTTCACATTCCAGGATGTCTGGCTCTAGGTGAATGATCATACCATTGTGGTTATATGCATCATGAAGGTCTTTTTTGTATTGTTCTTCCGTGTATTGTTGCTACCTCTTCTTAATATCTTCTGCTTCTGTTATGGTCCATAACATAATGGTCCATACCATTTCTGTCCTTATTGTGCCCATCTTTGCATGAAATTTTCCCGTGGTATTCCTGATTTTCCTGAAGAGATCTCCAGTCTTTGCCGTTCTATTGTTTTTGTCTATTGCTTTGCACTGATCACTGAGGAAGGCTTTCTTATCTCCCCGTGCTATTCTTTGGAACTCTGCATTCAGATGGGTATATCTTTCCTTTTTTCCTTTGGCTTTAGCTTCTCTTATTTTCATAGCTATTTGTAAGGCCGCCTCAGGCAACCATTTTGCCTTTTTGCATTTCTTTTCCTTCGGGATGGTCTTGATCACTGCCTCCTGTATCATGTCAGGAACCTCCATCCATAGTTCTTCAGGCAGTCTGTCTATCAGACCTAATCCCTTGAATCTATTTGTCCCTTTCACTGTGTAATCATAAGGGATTTGATTTAAATCATACCTGAATGGTCTAGTGGTTTTCCTTATTTTCTTCAATGTAAGTCTGAATTTGGCAATAAGGAGTTCATGATCTGAGCCACAGTCAGCTCTCAGTCTTGCTTTTGCCGACTGTATAGAGCTTCTGAATCTTTGGCTACAAAGAATATAATCAGTCTGATTTCAGTATTGACCATCTGGGGATGTCCATGTGTAGAGTCTTCTCTTGTGTTGTTGGAAGAGGGTGTTTGCTATAACCAGTGCGTTCTCTTGGCAAAACTCTATTAGCCTTTGCCCTGCTTCATTCAGTACTCCAAGGCCAAATTTGTCTGTTTTTGTCTTGACTTCCTACTTTTGCATTCCAGTCCCCTATGATGAAAAGGACATGTTTTTTGGATGTTAGTTCTAGAAAGTCTTATAGGTCTTCAGAAAACTGTTCAACTTCAGCTTCTTCAGCATTACTGGTTGGGGCATAGAGTTGGATTACTGTGATATTGAATGGTTTGTCTTGGAAACAAACAGATCATTCTGTGATTTTTAAGATTGCATCCAGGTACTGCATTCTGGATTCCCTTGTTGACTCTGAGGGCCACTCCATTTCTTCTAAGAGATTCTTGCCCACAGTAGTACATATAATGGTCATCTGAATTAAATTTGCCCATTTTAGCAATCAAGAGATCAAGAGATGTATCACCTCCAGAACCACAGGAATCAATTTCTATAATAAACTTTTTAATCTATCTATCATCTCCTATTGGTCTGTTTCTATGGAGTTTGATGACTAATACAGTCTACAATCAGAAAATGAGAAGAATGATGAGGCAGAAGACTTAACGGGTAGTAGCCCCAGTACAAAGTTATGATCTTTTGACAACTTTTCTGATTTAGAATCCATCAATTGGAAAGGATGAGTACTGGCTGTTCCCCAAACCAGCTGTTGTGATGGAAACTACATTTGTGCAATTTCTCTTTACTCTCCCTTGTCTAAGTTTTCCCCTTAGAAAAATAACCCAGTAGGGATTATATATAGAGGCAGTTTGCTGACTGCATGATGAAGATGATCTATGCTCTGCAAGTAGTGACATGTGGTCACGAAAGTGCACTGTTTAGGTCTACTGTGAGGTGTGTTGTTGGCTGATAGTTCCAACAGATTTCATGAAAATTTAGGATGGCATTTGTGCCAGGACTTACTGTGGTAGAGATGGGCTTCATAGGTGGCTCAGGTAGTAAAGAACCCACCTGCCAATGCAGGAGAGGTAAGAGAAGTGAGTTCCATCCCTGGGTTGAGAAGATCTCCTGGAGGAGGGCATGGCAACCCACTCCAGTGTTCTTGCCTGGAGAAGCCCATGGGCAGAGGAGTCTGGTGGGCTACAGTCCATAGGGTTGCAAAGAGTTGGACACAACTGAAGTGACTTAGCATGCACGCATGAGGTAGAAAGACTATTCCGAAGCATTCCTATAAGATATAGGATTCATCTGACAGGCAGCTCTGACACGTAGACTCTCTACTTACCTAATCAAACTTTCTCACAACTGAGCTGAAGTCTGAGACACTTCCTAACTGAATCTTTTTCTTTCATTCCCCTACTTCTTCAAAGTGTCAGAATTATATGCTGGTTTGAACATTCTAGATGTCTTTTCATGTATTCTTTTCTTTATTTCCCCAAAGCCCCCAATAAATCTCTTGCACATATAATTATGGCTTGATTTCTGTTCATCAAATAACCTGAATGAATTAACAAGCCATAATAGATTATAAGAACATCTTGGAGAAGAAACTATGTCTTAACTCTCTTTTAAATGAACTCCATACCATGTACAAAGTAAATATTTAATAGTTGCATGTAAATTTTACATACAATGCAGATAAAAACCTATAATCTTTCATAATTATTTCTGTTCTTTATGACTATCTGTAGCTGTGATGTGACATAACAGAGCAGCAAACACAAAGTTAAAGGATGAAGCAGTGTGTTAAAATTCATAATTCTCTAATTTAAATTCTTCCAAAAAGCCAAGAGAACATTCAGAAATTATTGCTTTAAATATGCTGAGTAGTTTAGAAAGTAATCAGTACTATTTAAGTAGAACCTAAAATTCAGTAATTGTCGTGCTTTGGGAAAAGTTGTATTTATTTGCATAGACACATAAGACTTTGTACACACAATTATTTAGGTGGAGCCCAATAGGATGTCAGCACCACAACTGATAGTATGAGAAGATCTCTGCCTATGGTGCTGTGAATTTGTTAGCCAGTGTTTCTTCTACCTGGAAGGTTGTGAAAATGAAGGGGAGAAAATCAATTATGAGTGAAATGACATGCTTAGCAGCTCTTTACAGCAGATCTTTTAAAGCTGCAAAAATTCTGCCACAGCTGCAAGTTACTGCCAGGCAGAATGTGAAAAATTGCCTTTGGCAATTAACAAGTATTTATTAACTTCGGTAACCCTGGTATGAATAATTATAATGACATAGGTATCAATTAACAGTGCAGCAAATGTAATTGTGTTGTTTTGGTTCAGCGCTATGTAATGCCCCCCTTTTCTGTTGTCAGGCTGTTATTTAGGCAGGTGTTTGTTTCCTTTGTCTTTTTTTGTGATACAGTAAATAATTAGACTTGGATATTATTTTTTTTACTATCAACATGCAGCATAATATTTTAAACTGTCACTTAAGAGATTAATTGGTTGATTTCATAGCAAGGACATTTAACATGAGCTCTAACTTATTTACAAAATTTTAAGCGTACAGTCCAATATTGTTTGGACTTCCCTGGTGGCTCAGAGGTAAAGAACTCCTGCCCATGCAGGAGATGCAGTCTCAGTCCCTCAGTGGGGAAGATCCTCTGGAGGAGGAAATGACAACCCACTCCAGTATTCTTGCCTGGGAAATCCCATGGACAGAGGAGCCTTGTGGGCTGCAGTCCATGAGATAGCAAATGAGTTGGACACAACTTAGCAACTAAACAATAACAACACGATATTGTTTACTATAGAACTCTCAAATTTATTCATTTTGCATAACTGAAACTTTATACCAGTTGCACATCAATGCCTGTTTTCCCCTAACTCTAGAACCTAGAAACCGCCTTTCCATTCTCTGCTTCTGAGTTTTACTTCTTCACTTACTCTATACACACTGATTCATATAGTAGTTTTCCTTCTGTGCCTGATTTCTTTCACTTAGCATAATGTCTTCCAGGTTCATCTGTGTTGTCACATAAACAAGATTTTCTCATTTTAAGGCTGAATAATATTCCATGTAGGTATATACCACATTTTTAAAATCTATCCATCCATCAATGGACATCTATTGTTTGTTTCCAAATCTTAGTTACTTTGAATAATTCTGTAATCAGTGCAACTATCTCTGGATTTCAGTTATTTTGGATTGAAGTGAGATTGATGGTACTTCTATTTTTAAGTTTTTCAAAAACTTCACACTATTTTCCATAATTGTGGCACAATTTTGCATTTCTTTTTTTAAACTACTTCATTGAGTTATTAATAATCACTGACTGAATTCTTAGTATGTCTCATGTAGCATGAACAATTTTACATTTCCATGAACAGTATACAAAGAATCTCAATTTCTTCACCAACACTTGTCATTTTTTAAAAAATAATATTTATTCTAACAGTTTGAATTCCAATCCCAAAGAAAGGTAATGCCAAAGAATGTTCAAACTACTGTACAATTGTCCTCATTTCATGTGCTAGCAAGGTAATGCTCAAAATCCTTCAAGCTAGGCTTCAACAGTACATGAATGAGAACTTGCAGATATATAAGCTGGATTTTGAAAAGGCAGAGGAATCAGAGATCAAATTGCCAGCATCTGTTGGATCATAGAAAAAGCAAAGGAGTTCTAGAAAAGACATCTACTTCTGCTTCATTAACTACACTAAAGTCTTTGACTATGTATATTGCAGCAAACTGTTTCAAAGAGATGGAAATACCAGACCACCTAATCTGTCTCCTAAGGAACCTGTATGCAGGACAAGAAGCAACAGAACAATGGGCTGGTTCCAGATTCAGAAAGGAGTATGTCAAGTATATCATCACCCTGCTTATTTAACTTATATGCAGAGTACATCATGAAACATGCTGGGCTTGAAAATTCACAAGCTGGAATCAAGATGGCCAGGAGAAAGATCAGCAGCTTCAGATACGCAGACGATAACAGTCTAATGGCAGAAAGCAAAGAGGAACTAAAGAGCCTCTTGATGAGGGTGAATGAGGAGAGTGAAAAAGCTGGCTTAAAACTCAACACTCAAAAAACTAAGATCATGGCAACTGGTCCCATCACTTCATGAGAAATAGATGGGGAAAAATTGGAAATGTGACAGATTTTATTTTCTTGTTCTCCAAAGTAATTGTGGATATTGACTGCTACCATGAAATTAAAAGACATTTGTTCCTTGGAGGAAAAGCTATGACAAACCTAGACAGTGTATTTAAAAGAAGAGACATTATTTTGCCAACAAAGGTCTGTATGGGCAAAGCTATGGTTCTTCCAGTAGTCATGTATGTATGTGATAACTGGGCTATGAATAAGGCTTAGTGGTGAAGAATTAATACTTTCAAACTGCAGTGTTGAAGAAGACTCTTGAGAGGCCCTTGGACAGCAAGATCAAAGAAGTTCAATCCTAAGGAAATCAATCCTGAATGTTCATTGGAAGGAATGATACTGAAACTGAAGCTCCAGTACTTAAGCCACCTGATGTGAAGATCTAAGTCACTGGAAAAGACCCTGATGCTGGGAAAGATTGAGGGTGGGAGGAGAAGTGAGCGAGAGAGGATGAGATGGTTGGGTGACATCCCCAACTCAGTGAACATGAGTTTGAGCAAACTCCGGGAGATAGTGAAGGACAGGGAAGCCTGGCATGCTGCAGTTCATGTGGTCGCAGAGTTGGACATAGCTTAGCAACTGAACAAGAACAGTAGTGAGGTGATACCGTTTTGTGGTTTTGCGGCATCATACTTCCTGGTTCAAAATATGTTACAAAGCTGTGATAATAAAAATAATATAGAATTAGCATAAAACCAGACATATTCTGTGGAACAGAATAGAGGACACAGAAATACCCCCATACATGTGGTCTGTTGATCTTTGTCAAGTGTTCCAAGAATGCGCATGGAGGGAAAATAGTCTTTTCAACTAAGAGTGTTGGAAAAACTTGTTATCAACATGTAAGGGAATGAAATCAACTCTTACGTCATACACAAAATCAACCTAAAATTGATTAAAGACTTAAATATGACACCCAAACCTGTAAAACTCCTAGAAGAAAACAGGGAAAAGCTTCATGACATCAGTCTCGTCAGTGATTTCTTAAACACAAAACCAAAAGCACAAGCAACAGAAACAAAGATAGATGAAACTGCATCAATCTAGAAAGCTTCTGTACAGAAAAAAAAAAATTAAAAGTCAGAAGACAACTTACAAAATGAGAGAAAATATTTTGCACACCATATATCTGATAAGAATTTACTATCCAAAATATATTTAAAAATTCCTACAACCATGGGGTTGCAAAGAGTCAGACACAACTGAGCGACTGAAGAACAACAACAGCTCAACAACAANTTTGTTTGTTGGAAATTATATGACAGTGTGTATGTAAGTCTATTTTTGGAATCTCTATTCTTCCATAGAGCTTCCCTAGTGGTTCAGCTGGTAGAGAATCCACCTGCAGTGCCAGAGACCCGGGTTTGATCACTGTGTGGGAAAGATCCCTGGAGAAGGAAATGACGACCCATGCCAGTATTCTTGCCTGGAGAATTCCATGGACAGAGGAGCCCGGTGACCTAAAATCCAGGGGTCACAAAGAGTTGGACATGACTTAGAGATTGAATCACAACCATTTTTCTTCCATAGACTTAAAAGTTTATACTGACGCCACATCCACACTGTCTTAATTTGTGTATCTCTCTAGTAAGCCTTAAAATTAGGTACAGGTTCCAAGTTGTGTTGTTTTTTTTAATTGATTTGGTTCTTCTAAAATATTTGTATTTCCATATAAGTTTTAGAATCACCCTATTAGTTTCTACATAGCATCGTACTGGAATTTGATTTGGATTAAATTGAATCTATCGATCTATTTGTGAAGAATTGTCATGTAAACAACATTACTATCTTTATTTAGATCTTTCATTTCTCTTAGTATGCTGTAGTTTTTATACAAAGGTTTCATATTATTTTTGATAATTTACTCTTAAGTACATTATGTTTTTCAGCACTTTAAAAAAGTAATTAATTTCATCTTCATCTTGCTGTTATTTTCTGCTAGTATAAAGATGCAATTATATTTTTAAATATTAGCAATGCATTTGACAAACTTGCTAAAATTTCATATTAGAAATTAGACTTGGCAGCAATCATAGTGGTTAATAATACACACTTTGAAATCATTTACGTCTGGGTTTACATTCTAACTCCTTCCCTTATCACCTCTGTGACTTTTGAGAAATTTGTCTAAGCAGTCCAAACCTTTTTTGTTAATGTATAAGGCAAATATAAATCATACTGAGGGGCTTCCCTAGTGGCTCAAACAGTAAAGAATCTGCCTACAGTGCAGGAGATCCAGGTTCCATCCCTGGTTTGGGAAGATCACCTGGAGAAGGGAATGGCAACCTACTCCAGTATTCTTGCCTGGAGAATTCTGTGGACAGAGGAGTCTGGTGGGCTACAGTACATGGGGCTGCAGAGAGCTGGACAGGACTAAGGGATTAACGCTTTCCCTTTTCCTTTCAAACAATACTGAATACCTTGTTGAGTTTTTGTGAGGATAAAAACATTAGTTTTTATAAAGTTCTCATAAATTATTCATTCAGTGACCCACACCACTTTTTGGCCACCACTATCCTGCTCAGGTCATACAATCTCCATCTTCCAGCAGTAGTATCTCTTTGCTGGAGGGCTTATCCAGCCACCTGAGGTTGCTTGCTTGTAGATATAATAGATTAGAAGTTCTGGGGAATTATTCTTTGAAAGCTGCTGTGAACTTGTGATTGACAGAGTAGGTGGCTAAACATGTCAGGAGCTCTTTGTCTGCTAGAGTGGAATAACTCTAAGATGTGTTTTATATTGACTCCAAGAGTCTCCAGTAGGGCTGAGATCTCATCAACTAGAGTAGCAACATGTTTGATCATTCCCTCTTGACTGGTTTTCTTCCCTTCCCTGTCTCATAAAATATGGTTTGATTAAAAAGGTAGACTCACTATGAGTGAAATCAAAGACAGAATCTGTTTTAGCGATTGGAATTTACGAAGTTGTGAGAGCTGGGAAAACAAGATAAGGAAGGTTATTGCCTCTGCTTTACTTGGGGACCTGAAGTTGTGCCACGTCAGCAAGGCCTGGAAGTCAGGAAAAGAAGTTTGATGTGACGAGAGGGAAAGAGAGGCAGAGTGGAGTCCATGAATACTGACTGGAACCCACGTTTGTCTCACACTGTCTCTGACCTTATTGGCACAGATGATTCACAGAAAAAGCTGGAGCTATTTACCACACAACTGTATACATTCAAAATGTATCCCACATTCTGAAAGGCTGGAGAAGAGATGTCGTGGGATCAGCATGAGGTGCACACCTCGCTGCTGGCACTCACTACCAAAGTGACCCAATAGATCACTGGAACTGGGTGGAGCCACACAAATGCCTGGCATTCTCTGCTGGCCTCCTAAGCATGATACCTGCTCCTTTGCTCTTGCCTCCCAGTCTTGTGCACTTTCATCTTGCAGCCGACTTTAACCTGGGACCATGCGTGGAAGGTATGGTGGGAACCACAGTTGCCATGGTACAAAATCACCACCCAAAATAGCATTTCCTTCATTTTTAAAATAAGCCATTTGTACTCATTTTTTTGGGGGGTCTCTGAGTCTAGAGTGTTCTTCTTGATGGGAACCCAGTTTAAAATATTACTTAACAGAGAATATAGTAAAAATGAAAAAAGTCTTTGTTATCTAGGATCCTAGTCAAAGCAATAGTCACTGATAACTGTCAATATAAATGTGTGGTCTCTTCATCTTCCATACCCTACTGTCCCTGAAACTGGAATGGTTGTCATATTTTAGTGGGTATCATATTTAGTGGGTATCCTCATTTAGTGGGTATGCCTGCTTGGTGTATATGTGTGAGTATCTATCTATATATATACCATTTTATAAATATATAGAAATATAGAGAGATAGATAGTCTTTTAGAATCCCATTCATTGGAGAATATGATTCAGGAAGTACTTTAATGGTTAAAAACATCTAAATGTTAAGTAAACACTCTGGTTGGTTCTGATAAGGGTGATCCATGGACTACATTTTCAGAACATCTGATCTAATGTATACATGCTATGTTGTGTATAGATCTTTTAAGTTTTACTGTATACAATGCTGTATACAGTGAGGGATTGGGGGCAGGAGGAGAAGGGGACGACAGAGGATGAGATGGCTGGATGGTATCCCCGACTCAATGGACGTGAGTTTCAGTGAATTCCAGGAATTGGTGATGGACAGGGAGGCCTGGCGTGCTGCAGTTCATGGGGTCACAAAGAGTCAGACGACTGAGCGACTGAACTGAACTGAACTGATATGCAATGTTATAAGTGTTTTTAGGTTTTTAGTTTTAGGTAACATGTGGTTTTATCTATTTATGCCTGATTCCAATGATGAGGAAGAAAAAGAATAAATGACAATAGAAAAGAAACTATTTTACCTTTTTCCTTGCCAAGAAACAAGAGATTGAATTATAGGACAGACAAATACCTGAAGTGTTTATCATTTTAAGTATTTCATCATATTATTTAAAAACACCTACTTAAAAATATGCTTAAAAGGAATCCTGTTGTTTAACAGAAGACCATTTCAAACTCTCTCATCAACTATCTCAAAATAGACACAAAATTGTAAATTTAGCAACTATAACTTCCCACCTTTGAGAAATAGTGTAATTGCTTGGCACTGACATTGTAGTTGGCAGGTTTAAAAAGGGAACCTAGACAGCACTGCAAATTTTGGCAGGATTTCCCTTTCTTTCTACTCATACTATGCAAATGACTATCACAATCTAAGAGACCAGTTCCAGGAAGGAGGTTATAATTAAAATGGATCATCGGCCTCTTCTTAGAGACTTTCAGGATGAATTCACCCTGTCTTATACCCGTTATAAGTATAACAGGTATAAGAAAAAAGTAGGAAAAGAATACAAGATAGATGATAGGCAGTGGAAATACTAACATATAGGATATGCCAGTGAGGCAAATTTTATTTGAAGTTGGGGTATTAAAATGAATGAAATGGAAAGAGTAGGCAGTCAATGGAAATGGCGATGCTTTAAGAAGTTTGGAAGATGTGCAATTACTAGAATGAAGAAGATAAGGCCATGGTGATGTACGAGGCTAATGTCAGTAATCACAGAATATCCAGTACTCATAGTTTATGCTTCATTCATCTCTGCAAACTCTTTCTGATGGTATCTTCCTGATTACCCCAACTTTTTATTTATGACCCCTAGAATTCATAATATGGCTGCAGAAAAGTTGCTTCTTTCCTAATGTCCTGTCTGAATTTCTCCTTTCTCACCCTAATAGAAAACTGGAAGTCCTCTGGGGACATTGCCTCACATACTAGTACAACTTTACACTTCAATCTAGAGAATATGCCAGCTAAATCTTATATTTGCATATGACTGTTACTCTCTCCTCCCTGTCATCCTCATTTGAAGCTAATTACATCAGGTTATATCACCTTTATCATACCTTGTTCCTAGAATCTTTGATATCCTCCTTCATTTCCCAATAATATTCTCTCTGTCTCTTTCCTCTCTCTCTCCTTCTCCAGTTCTCTAGCTTCTTACAACTCTAGGCTGTGTATCTCCTGCAACTCTCAATTCCCCTCCTAACATCAGCATGGCCTTATCTTCTTCATTCCAGTAATTTCACATCTTCCAAACTTCTTAAATCATCATTCTTTCCATTGACTGCCTACTCTTTCCATTTCACTCATTTTAATACCCCAACTTCAAATAAAATTTGCCTCACTGGCATATCCTATCTGTTAGTCTTTCCATGCCTATCATCTATCTTGTATTCTTTTTCTACTCTTTTCCTGCTTTATCTTCAATAAGTTAATTGTCACTGTCTTAACACTGTTGCCTCTATTTCTGTCTGAGAGTCCATCTAACATACCTCCAAACTGAGTTCAGTATCGCTATTTCTTCACTCTTTCCCCATCGATATAGAAAAATAAGCAAGCTAAAAACTGGTTACAATCTAAATTTATAACCATATGAGCCTTCAGTAGCTGCCACATATTCTACTTACATAAGCTGGTGAATTCATTCTCCTACTCTCTTAGACATTTATTTCACACATCTTGACTCTTCAAACTCCAACATGCACTCTCATGTCTCCTTCCCTTGAAGAGAATAAAGAAATCAGAAAAGAACATCATATGTTTTCATTACCAAATCAGGGAGAGTGATGTTTCCCCCTTCATTCTTTCTTAGGATTTCTTTGGTTATTTGGGGTTTTTGTGGTCCCATAAACATTTTAGGATTTTATTTCTACTTCTATAAAAGGTCATCATTGGCCTTTTGGTAGAGTTTGTGTTGCATCTATAGGTAGCTTTGGGTTATGTGAACATTTTAACAGTATCAATTCTTCTAATTTGTGAACATGGGTTATTATTCCATTTATTCCTGTCTCTCCCAGTTATTTTTACTGCTGTCTTGTAATTATCACTGTAGAGATCTTTCACCTCTTTGATTAAGCTTATTCCTAAGTATTTCATTGTTTTTGACATTATAGATATATGTTTGGTACTATAGTGTTACAGAAACACAGATATGCAGATGGCACCACCCTTATGGCAGAAAGTGAGGAAGAACTAAAGAGCCTTTTGATGAAAGTGAAAGAGGAGAGTGAAAAAGTTGGCTTAAAGCTCAACATTCAGAAAACAAAGGTCATGGCATTCGGTCCCATCACTTCATGGCAAATAGATGGGGAAACAGTGGAAACAGTAGCAGACTTTATTTTTCTGGGCTCCAAAATCACTGCTGATGGTGACTGCAGCCATGAAATTAAAAGACGGTTACTCCTTGGAAGAAAAGTTATGACCAACCTAGATAGCATATTCAAAAGCAAAGACATTACTTTGCCAACAAAGGTCCATCTAATCAAGGCTATGGATTTCCCAGTGGTCATGTATGGATGTGAGAGTTGGACTGTGAAGAAAGCTGAGTGCCAAAGAATTGATGCTTTTGAACTGTGGTGTTGGAGAAGACTCTTGAGAGTCCCTTGGACTGAAAAGAGATCCAACCAGTCCATCCTAAAGGAGATCGGTCCTGAATATTCATTGGAACAACTGATGCTGAAGCTTAAACTCCAATATTTTGGCCACCTCATGTGAAGAGTTGACTCATTGGAAAAGACTCTGATGCTGGGAGGGATNGGGGTGGGAGGTGGGAAGGGATTCATGTTTGGGAATGCTTGTACACTCGTGGTGAATTCATGTCAATGTTTGGCAAAAGCAATACAGTAATGTAAAGTAAACTAAAGTTAAAATAAAAAAATAAAAAATAAAAAGGGAAAAAAATAAAATGGTTGAAAATGAATTAAAAGAATAATATTTCATGACAGAAAATATTTGACTATTTAACAGTGTAATTATGTAATATGCACAATAAAAAAAAAATAAAGCTAGAGGACATGGTGGAAACTGTTATTTTCAAATATATCTTAGATACACACCCAAAACCAGGAATAATCCAACCCACTAGTCTTCACATAGTTGCTTCAAAAATAAGCTAATAAAAGTTTTGAACTTTAAACACTCATAATTAACAGAATAACAATTTGTTCATTTCTGGATGTTGAACAGTATGCCCTCTACCAAAGATTGCTGGTTGAGGCAAGATTTAGCTTTCTTGTATAATTTAGAGCCTTGGGATTTGGTTGTGTAACACTTCCTACTCACTGTCACTCAGTATTTTTGCCTGAGTTAATTACAGTACAGCACATTAAAGTCAAGTTGAGCTCAGTGGCCCTCTAGGGCAGTAATTGTGAAAGAAGCCCAATGTGTTATTTCCAGCAAGAGTAGATTTTGCTTTATTATTGTCATGATCTTATAAATACCGACAATAGTCCCATAACAAAATGTCTATAGGGAAAGAAATTGTATATGGTTCATTTTAAACATTTTAGCTTAAGTAGTAGTTTACAACATAGCTGAAAAGTACATCAGAGATTCTATTTCCACAGGTAAGGCTGCCTTTTCATACCAAAACAGAAAAATAGTTCATTCTTTTTAATGCTTTCATAGTATGTCACCGTATACATTTACCTAAATTTATTTAAATTTAGCTGAGAGTGGCAGAAAGACAAAGTCCAAAAACTGTCTATGTGATTTGGTAATTGGGAAGTCACTAGTGACATAAAATACCAGAATAGAAAGCAAAATTACATTGGGCTGATGACTGACACAAAGTGAGAAAAGATGCACTAATATTTTTTGAGTCATGTGACTTGGAAGAGAAAAGATATTGAATCACAGCCAAGGGGAATTCAGGAAGAGAGGATGACATATTGTTGAAAAAATTAGATGAAAGAATATAAAATACATAACAGGGACTGATAAAACTTAGGAAACATTAAATAGTAGACAGTGCAAAGAGAACTGAAAACTAAAGAAGACAGCACAAAAACAGATATAAATGAAGGAATTAGGAAGCAGTGTAAAAAGCAGAAATAAAAAAAAAATAATGAGCAGATAAAGATCTGCACTTAGGCTGTAAGACTGGATAATAATAATAATGTATAGGCCTGATGTTACTTGGAGTGGAAATAACATTTATAATCTTGAAGCAGAAGAATTCTAGGGAATAATATTAATTCCAGAAGTATACTCTATAAGTTAACTGTAGATATCTTTAGAAGAGGAACATGAATCATGACAAGTGAAGAAAGTGACTCAGTCCTATATACTTTTATCAGCTAAAATACCATCAACTCAAGAAAAAGATACAAATTTAACCCATGTTTCTCTTGCTTGAGATAGATATAATTACTTGCAAATATTTCCTTGGTATATTTAGTCACATTATGATTTTGCTTATAATTGAATGTGTAATTAATTACAACAATTGCAAGTCCCAGGCCATGACTCTAGGGCCATGTGATATTATGAATGAAAGTGTAAGTGAAAGTCAGTAGTGCCTGACTCTTTGCAGCCCCGGACTATACAGTCCATGGAATTCTCTAGGCCAGAATGCTGGAGTGGGTAGCCTTTCCCTTCTCCAGGGGATCTTCCCAACCCAGGGATTGCACCCCGGTCTTCTGCACTGCAGGTGCATTCTTTACCAGCTGAGCCATAAGGGAAGCCTGATACAGTGAACAAATATTACTTATTTAGGTGAATGACTGTGACGAGCTTAATAGATTCTTGTGCTTTAGTTTTGTCATGTACAAAATGGTAAAAGTAATGCTTTTCCTTTCTTGCCCAGAAGGTTGTTGTGAGGATCAATTGATAAGAATGTGTGTGAAAGTATTCTATAAATTACGTTTTCAATACCATTATTAGTCTGACTATAATAATAACTTTAAAAATTACTGTTATGATAAATTAAGGTACTGAAGCAAGAAGTCATCTTGAATTTACTGTCTTTCATAACAACACAGACTTTTAAATTGCAGTAAAACTATATTCTCTGTAATTTACTCACCTCTGTGTTGGGTTTTTCTATAATAGAGTCACTGAAAATAATTAAAATATACTAGTGCCAAATTTTGTGGGACAACATGACATCATAATTTCTTGGTAGATTGAAATACACATTCCTCCTTGGTAGATTGAAACATACTTTTGATCTCAGTAGTGAACCCTGAATAATAACTCATCCATTTGACCTTGTTCTTTTTTTATAAATAAAATATTTCAGTTCCTACATGTCCTAATAAAGTAATAGAATAGTTTAAATAAACATATGTAATAAACTAGGCCATGCAAATTTTATTTTTTATCAGTAGGAAACAATAAGATTTATAGCTGGCCAAACAAAAGGTGACAGATTTTCCTTTTTGCCTGGTGAACAGTTTCAAAAGAGCAAAAATTAAATGAAATTTTATTAAACATCTTGAAATGAATTCTGAACTGTAAAATGCATTCCTTTGAGGAACATCTTCATTTAGAGTGTTTATAATTCAGGCTATTTAAACTTGATAATGTACAAAATCTATTACTTTTGTGTTTTGTTCTGTCTCCTACTTCCCATCAAGCAGAAGTTCTCTCCCAATAAATTCGCATGGAAAACAACGCTTATTTTCTTATTCTGCTTTTAAGCAACTCTGATTTATTGAATATTTACTTAAATGTTCATTGTCCTGTTAGAGCAATTTCCCATGCACTTCAAGTAAAATTTATTAGTTTGATTACATCATATTTATATTCATATAGCTATATCCCTATTCATATATTCTCATATTAGGATATATTATCCACATTTTGGATGTTTTGATCAATCAGGCATCTACTCAGTAATTATTTTTACATTTTTATTCTTCATATTTTCCTCTGTGAATTACATATGTATCCTAAAATTATTTAGTTTCTAATAACAGGCATAAGAGAGACTTTATTTTGCATAATGAGTCAGAATTTTTAAAAATGTTAAGAAACTACAAAGCCTGGCTTATACTCATGTGGTTAAGCTAGTTTCAAGACAATAATTCAGCGTGAGATTTGGAAGTTGCATGTGTATAAATGAAGATATGTGTGTGTGTATATATATATATATATACTTCTTTTATTGGGAAAATTGGAGGCTTTTCCCCTCACCCAAGACAATATTTTTATTATTTAGAAATGACAGCCATATGTATTTTCTTAATATTGATACTGTGGGAAAATGTAATTTACATAAAGAAATACATGTTGAACTTCTAATAATTGTTTCTAAATATCCACATATAGGAATTAAGCATCAGTATATATTGTTTTGAAACTTTGTGAGAATATTGAATATCTGATAGTGTATGAGCTGATGTTACTTGTGTTATAAACACTTATATGATAGTCTATTTGGGGGAGCAGTCTGTTCCTGGTTCTTACTTAAAGATCAACAAAAATGATGTTTTAAAATGTTAATGGAATAGACTTGGTAATGGTTATCACAGAACTTATGTTTGTTCTTTAATGAAAAACATAGAAAGTTAAGTTGTATTTTAGAACAGATTCAGTAAGAACTTGAGTAAATTGAAGTTCACCTATTTCAATGTTCCCTAATACACCCCATATTTTGATGGGATACTTTTTGTCAGTTACCTAAAAGGAAAAATAAAGGTATAATATATTTGGGGACATGAAAAAAGAAGAAAGTAACATTAACTTAACCCATCTCTCCCTTTTCCTGTCCTTGGCTTTAAGGATAACTTGTTAGGAAGGACTTTGTTCCCAGATACTGCAAGTCAGAATGGATTCAGTGATAAGGACTCCTCAAGGACAATGACTCAAGGGCACTAATATCTTCAAAGACTCTATTCAGGGGCAGTCTGAGATATAGGCTTGGGTGGTGTCCTGGTAGAACCAACTCTGGCTCTCTCATCTCTCCAGCTCCTGGTAGCTCCTGGTCTCTTCTTCTTTCTCTTATTACAGGTATGTAGGTTTGAGTGGCTTAGGGGAGAAGAGTAGTACTTTATCAGATTGTCTTTTTTTCATTCTGCAACTTGGTCATAAAATTACAGCTTGAATTATTTGTAATAAACCGTTTTGTTTTAGTTATAGAAGCAAGTTTAATAATTCAAAATATATTTAGAACTTGTTGACTATTAACAGATATATTGGATTCTTGAAAGATGTTAAAATACTCAGTATCTTATTTTAAAATCTTTGCTAAATAAATATACTTTTGTTGTTATAAAATAAAATACTCAGTATCTGAACTCTAAATGTGTATGCTGTAAGTTTTACTCTCCATGCTTAAGGAGGGACAATTAAAATAATATTATTTTAATATTTCATTAGGATTCAAGAGATAATTTTGAATGTGGGCACAGTAGTAGCTTTGCCTACTGGTTGAGTGGCTTTGTATTCTCAATTATGAGCTGAAAAATTATTGAATAATATCATCTCACTTTCTCTTTAGTATCTAAATGAGTCTGTATTTCAGTGTCTTTCATTCATACTGAATTAAACTACAATAATCTTCTTTATTACAAAATATTAGCTTTCAGAGTTTGAAGAAACTTTGAAGTTCATATAGTTCAAATATCTGATCAGTGTTTGATTTCTCTCTGTGTACTTTATCTTTTTCTCTTAAGTTGCTGTTCAACTTGTTTGTTCCTCTGCAAACATCTTGCTCCCATTCTTATAATGCAAAGCATTAACTTAATGGATAATATAATTGTTAAAACAGACTTTAAAAAATATTTTCCTAGTGACTCCCACCAAGTGACCTTTGTTCTACCCTCTAGACAATACAAGTCGACTCTCAGTTTTCTTCCACAGAGCAGTTTCCAGTATCTGAAGGTATTGTTAGTTGCTGTGTGTTCTCTTGGTTTGAGTTTGTCAAATTTAAATGTTCTTGAACTCAAGTTACTTTTCTTAAATAGCATTGCCAGAATTAGCTACATGATTTGACTGAGAGATTCTAAAAGTTTGGATACACGGGCTCTATTCCTAGTTCTGACATTATTTTATAGATTTTCTCAATTGTCTACATAAGAGTGAGTATCAAAAACTGAAAATTTTCCAATTCCTCATGGAGATTTATTTTATAGTAAAGAGTAAGCTAAAATCCCAAGAAGGTAATAGTATGTGTTTCCCCAGATTTGGCTTAAGAGCATTCCATATGTTGTGCCATTTTATGCTGCACTAAAGAGATGCCACTCCTCTGCTGCAAAAAGTCATTTGTCATGCCCTTTAAATATCCCTCTCCCCAGGGCTAGAAACTCCTTGACTGGCACCTGCTGTGGATTAAATTGTGACCCCTAAATTCTATCCTTGGAAGTATGTATTTGTAGCTGGACAGTGGGTGCTATTCAAGCATGTTTTTGACATTGCAAGAGATAAGCATTACCAGTACTTTGAAGCACATGATTATGTACATAGATCATGAAGGATCTTCTTCATGTGAGTCACTTTAGCAGGTCATATAAGCTGATGATGAATAAAAATTTTGGAGATAGACTGACAAGGGTTTTACTATTTATTAACTGTGTTATGTTGGAATAATTAATTTAATCTTTCATATGATAGAATCCTCATCAATACAATAGTACAACTGTAGCCTTCATCTTTTAGAGCTTCTGTATGTATTAAAATAAAGATAATGAACATGATACAATTACAGAATGACTATCATAGCACCTGGCATATAGCTTTTTCAGTTCAATTCAGTTCAGCCTCTCAGTCATCTCCGACTCTTTGTGGCCCCATGGACTAGAGCATGCCAGACTTCCCTGTTCATCACCAACTCCCAGAGCTTACTCAAACTGTCTCCATCAATGATGCCATCAACCATTTCATCCTCTGTCATCCACTTCTCTTCCTACCTTCAATCTTGCCCAGCATCAGAGTCTTTTCCAATGAGTCAACTCTTCGCATGAGGTGGCCAAAGTACTAGAGTTTCAGCTTTAGCAATCATTCCTTCCAAAGAAATCCCAGGGCTGATCTCCTTCAGAATGGACTGTTTGGATCTCCTTGCAGTCCAAGGGACACTCAAGAGTCTTCCCCAATACCACACTTCAAAAGCATAAATTCTTCGGTGCTCAGCATTCTTTATAGTCCAACTCTCACATCCATACGTGACTACTGAAAAACACATAGCTTTGACTAGATGGACCTTTGTTGGCAAAGTGATGTAGCTTTTTGGCCATCCTCAAAGAATATATCAGCTTTCTAAAATTTATACTGAGCAGTAAGTTTACATGGCCAAAATAGCTCTCAAAAAATGTCTTTATATTACCATTTGACTTTGAATGTAATTGTGTTGTATATTATATTTGGTCATCATATTTTTTTTTTCTTTTCCTTTCCCTTGATCTCATAGAATCCAGTATATGCACTTTGGATGTTGAAAAGTGGATTGGAAAGTAAGGTGAGTTTTGTGATTGTTTATTTTAATGCCAAAGACTCATATGTTTTCCATATATATATAAAACTGAAAAAACCATCATGATATTATTTTTTCTGAAGTTTTAATAATATTTAAATATATGCAGGTCAGGAAGCAACAGTTAGAACTGGACATAGAACAACAGACTGGTTCCAAATAGGAAAAGAGTACGTCAAGGCTGTATATTGTCACCCTGCTTCTTTAACTTCTATGCAGAGTACATCATGAGAAATACCAGGCTGGGAGAAGCTTAAGCTGGAATCAAAATTGCCAGGACAAATATCAATAACATCAGTTATGCAGATGACACCACCCTTATGGCAGAAAGTGAAGAGGAGCTAAAAAGCCTCTTAATGAAAATGAAAGAGGAGAGTGAAAAAGTTGGCTTAAAGCTCAACATCCAGAAAATAAAGATCATGGCATGCGGTCCCTTCACTTCATGGGAAATAGATGGGGAAACAGTGTCAGACTTTATTTTGGGGCGCTCCAAAATCACTGCAGATGGTGACTACAGCCATGAAATTAAAAGACACTTACTCCTTGGAAGGGAAGTTATGACCAACCTAGACAGCGTATTGAAAAGCAGAGATATTACTTTGCCAACAAAGTCCGGCTAGTCAAAGCTATGGTTTTTTGAGTGGTCATGTATGGATGTGAGAGCTGGACTGTGAAGAAAGCTGAGCACCGAAGAATTGATGCTTTTGAACTGTGGTGTTGGGGAAGACTCTTGGGAGTCCCTTGGATGCAAGGGGATCCAACAAGTTCACCCTAAAGGAGATCAGTCTTGGGTGTTCATTGGAAGGACTGATGCTGAAGCTGAAACTCTAATACTTTGGCCACATCATGCAAGAGTTGACTCATTGGAAAAGACCCCGTTGCTGGGAGAGATTAAGGCAGGAGGAGAAGGGGATGATAGAAGATGAGATGGCTGGATGGAATCACCGACTCGATGGGCATGAGTTTGAGTGAACTCCGGGAGTTGGTGATGGACAGGGAGGCCTGGTTGCTGCAATTCATGGGGTCGCAAAGAGTCGGGCATGACTGATCGACTGAACTGAACTGAACTGAAAATGTTTCTTATAAAAACTAGCCCTTGTTTTAATTTATACTAAATTATTCAGTTCAGTTCAGTCACTCAGTTGTGTCCGACTCTTTGTGACCCCGTGAATCGCAGCACGCCAGGCCTCCCTGTCCATCACCATCTCCCAGAGTTCACTCAGACTCACGTCCATTGAGTCCGTGTTGCCATCCAGCCATCTCATCTTCGGTCGTCCCCTTCTCCTCCTGCCCTCAATCCCTCCCAGCATCAGAGTCTTTTCCAATGTGTCAGCTCTTCGCATGAGGTGTCCAAGTACTGGAGTTCCAGCTTTAGCATCATTCCTTCCAAAGAAATCCCAGGATTGATCTCCTTCAGAATGGACTGGTTGGATCTTCTTGCAGTCCAAGGGACTCTCAAGAGTCTTCTCTAACACCACAGTTCAAAAGCATCAATTCTTCGATGCTCAGCTTTCTTCACAGTCCAACTCTCACATCCATACATGACCACAGGAAAATCCATAGCCTTGACTAGATGGAACTTAGTCGGCAAGGTAATGTCTCTGCTTTTGAATATACTAACTAGGTTGGTCATAACTTTTCTTCCAAGGAGTAAGTCTTTTAATTTCATGGTTGTAGTCACCATCTGCAGTGATTTTGGAGCCCCCAAATATAAAGTCTGACACTGTTTCCACTGTTTCCCCATCTATTTCCCATGAAGTGATGGGACCGGATGCCATGATCTTCGTTTTCTGGATGTTGAGCTTTAAGCCAACTTTTTCACTCTCCTCTTTCACTTTCATCAAGAGGCTTTTTAGTTCCTCTTCACTTTCTGC
>SJYQ01000628.1:986732-999903 GCA_006410935.1 Redunca redunca
TGATCTCCTTCAGAATGGACTGGTTGGATCTCTTTGCAGTCCAAGGGACTCTGAAGAGTCTTCTCCAACACCACAGTTCAAAACCATCAATTTTTGGCACTCAGCTTTCTTCACAGTCCAACTCTCACATCCATACATGACCACAGGAAAAACCATAGTCTTGACTAGATGGACCTTTGTTGGCAAAGTAATGTCTCTGCTTTTCAATATGCTATCTAGGTTGGTCACAACTTTTCTTCCAAGGAGTAACTGTCTTTTAATTTCATGGCTTCAATCACTATCTGCAGTGATTTTGGAGCCCCCCAAAAATAAAGTCTGACATTGTTTCTACTGTTTCCCCATCTATTTCCTATGAAGTGATAGGACCAGATGCCATGATCTTCGTTTTCTGAATGTTGAGCTTTAAGCCAACTTTTTAGCTCTCCTCTTTCACTTTCATCAAGAGGCATTTTAGTTCCTCTTCACTTTCTGCCATAAGGGTGGTATCATTTGCATATCTCAGGTTATTAATATGTCTCCTGGCAATCTTGATTCCAGCTTGTGCTTCTTCCAGCCCAGAGTTTCTCATGATGTACTCTGCATATAAGTTAAATAAGCAGGGTGACAATATACAGCCTTGACGTACTCCTTTTCCTATCTGGAACCAGTCTGTGGTTCCATGTCCAGTTCTAATGGTTGCTTCCTGACCTGCTATTAGGTTTCTCAAGAGGCAGGTCAGGTGGTTGGTATTCCCATCTCTTTCAGAATTTTCCAGTTTCTTGTGATCCACACAGTCAAAGGCTTTGGAATAATCAATAAAGCAGAAATAGATGTTTTTCTGGAACTCTCATGCTTTTTCCATTATCCAGCAGATGTTGGTAATTTGATCTCTGGTTCCTCTTCCTTTTCTAAAACCAGCTTGAAAATCTGGAACTTCACGGTTCACATATTGCTGAAGCCTGGCTTGGAGAATTTTGAGCATTATCACCCCACAGTTTGGAACTGGATGACTTTTCATTGCAATATTGGCTTTCTTATATCCAGGGGTTATTTAGGGTGGGATCAGATAGCAGAGGGCTTTGAATGTCAAGCAAAATTCTTTATGCACTTGCCTGTTTGTAATGGGGAGATAAGAAATATTCTAATAAATATTTGGTGGCAAGACAGTGGAGTAGAAGGGCATAAGCTCACCCTTTCTTACAAAAATTTCAGTCACAACTAAATGCTGACTGACAAAATAATCCATAGGAACCTACTGAAAAACGATACCCTAAGTCCAAAGACAAAGAAGGAGCCTTGCAAGATGGGAGGAGGGACAGAACCACAATAAAATCTAACCCCATACCTGCTGGGTGAGTAGTCCACAAACTGGAAAATAATTAGACCACAGAAGTTTTCTCACAGGAGAGAAAGTCCTGAATCCCATGTCGAGCTTCCCAGTCTGGGGTTCTGGCTACAAGAGAAGAAGCCCCCAGGTAATCTGGCTTTGAAATATAGGGGATTTGATGGCAAGGATTCCTCTGGCGTGGGGGAAACAAACATTTCATTCTTGAAGGGCTCCCATAAGGTCCTGTGCACATGAGGACCTAGGGGGCAAAAAGCAGTGACCTCATCAGAGACAGTGCCAGACCTACCTGTTAGTATTGGGGGGACTCCCGCAAAGGCAGGGCTGGATCTGTCTCGTGACTGGGACAGAGACATGGGCAGCAGCAGCTCTGGCAAGTGCTCATTTGTGTGAGCCCTCCTGGAGGCCATCATTCCCTCCCCACACCCCAAAGACCCAGCCCTGCCCAGCCACCTGTAGGCTCCCGTGCTAGGATGCCTCAGGCCAAACACCCACCGGGGTGGGAGCACAACCCTGGCCACCAGCAGACAGGCTGGTCCCCAAGCGCACCAGACGCATGGCTTGCCTCGAGGTCTTGCATTTGCTCTTCCCTCTGCCTGAAATATTCCTCCTGCAGATGGTAGCCTGGCCCACTCTCGTGTCTTTTCAAGTCTTAAAAATGTCACCTCAGTAAGGGCTCCCCATCCTATCTGTAACTGTTCCCCCTCCCACTTTCCTGTTATTGCCAAACCCTTTCCTCGTTTTATGCTTCTCATTAGCACTTAGCAATCTTAAAATAAAATCTTGAGATAATTTATAAACCACACAGTTCATCCATTTTAAGTGTACACTTTTAATATATTCACAGAGTTGTGCAACTTTATCAGAATCTAATTCTAGATTCTTTCACCATGTGCGAAAGAAACCCCTTGGCAAGTAGTAATCACTCCCCATTTGCCCCCACTGTTCTAGCCTTAATCAAAAAAATGGGCAGAAAACCTAAATAGATATTTCTTCAAAGAAGACATACAGATGGCCAATAAGCACATCCCCAATCCAGGGATCAAACCCAGGTCTCTCATATTGCAGGTGGATTCTTTACCATCTGAGACACCACCATCTGAGACACCACAGCTACTGATATTCTCTCTAGAAAGGTCTTCCCTGGTGGCTCAGATGGTAAAGTGTCTGCCTACAATGCGGGAGACCCAGGTTCAATGCCTGGGTCAGGAAGATCCCCTGGAGAAGGAAATGGCAACCCACTCCAGTATTCTTGCCTGGAAAATCCCATGGACAGAGGAGCCTGGTAGGCTACAGTCCATGGGGTCACAAAGAGTCGGACATGACTGAACAACTTCACTTCTTTGAAGCAGAATGTATTTATGCTAACTTTGAGTGCTTGCTTTGTTGATAACATTTTGCATCACTGTTGTCTAGTCACACTTTTAAATATGGAGCTTGAATAGATGATCTTGAAAGGTTTCCCCATCCCAAAAGTTGTGTAATTCTCCATTCTGAATGTTCAGTGGTCATAGCAGGTACATAAACACAAAACATCCTTGAGATTCAACCATACACATGCACTCTTGTGAAAACACACACATACCCAAGGCAGCATTAAAATTATTTATATACTTCAGCAATAATGCATAACAAGAGAAACTTGAAAATTTGGAGCCCCTTTGTACTCAGATTTTACAATTGTGAGCTCTTAAGATTTCAAGAATAGTTTTGGTCCTCAAGCGACTGTACACGCATTGTTGCACTTGTCTCTTCTTACATCTGAAATTCAAAGGCCACAGAGCTTTGCTGAGAAAGTGCACAAGGGAAAGCTTTTATTCCTGGCATGTGACATGACAGGACAGCAGGGGCTCTTGCAACATCAGGAAGCCTTAGCGGTCCCCACAAGGCTGTCACGTCTGTGACCTCCAATGAGTTTTAAAATGCAGGGGCAAAGATTCCTGGCAGAGAACATTAACCTGGCTCTTTCTCCTTGGGAATGCTGTCAATTTTGTTGGTTCCTTAGGTGTGGTAGACGGCAGGCCCACTTTTGAAGGTCTTTAAGAACTTAAGTTATTGTTAAGATGTTTCCTGAAATTACTGTTGACATGCCAGTGTTCCAAGTACACTGACGGTAGCACTAAGTGTTTGAGAACCACTGTAGGGAAAGTTCACAGAGTTTCTCTCTTCTTAACTGTCTTTATAAATAATTTGAATAAAAGTACATGGCTTAGGCATAGTGAAAATATGTTGGACAATATTTAAAAGGAGATAGCTGCTATGCTGAATTACTTATAGGCATGCCACTTAATAATCACGACAGTTCTAAGACATTGCTATCGTGGGCCCAGTCACTCTCCATCCAAGATGAGGTAAGTGAAGCTCAAAGAGATTTTAAAAAGTGTTCAAGTTTACTCAGGTAAACATTTTTAAAAAACTATGTCTCAGGCAGAATACATTTATAGGTATTTAAACTAATATTTTTTCCCTGATATTTATATCTTCCATCCAGTCATGAATTTGTCAATCCCATGACCACTGATTCAGGTAATTAATAAAATTTTTCAGAAAGGAAATATAATCATCTACTTTGGTTTTAAGCCTCTGAGGTCTTTGAAAACTCTAAGCAATAGGCTTTAGGGAAACATATAAGCTGATAGTAAGTCTTCCTCTATTGCCAATGTTCCATTCCCTTAAAAGATTCCTTTTGATTACAAAAGGAAGAGAAAGAGAGTGGAGAAGAGATGATGAAAAAGTCATTGGTGGGGTCTAAAGAAAGAATCCATTTGTTGGTTCCTAGACAGAGCCCCAGATAGCAACAAGTCTTCTGTGATGGAGTAGCTCACACACACACACACACACACACACACACACACACAATGTAGGGATACGGTATTTTGCATAGTGTCACACATATTTATATATTGGTCATTTGGGCGGAGCAAATTAGCTGTGAATCAGTCACAGTATAGAATCAGCCTTGGTGAGAGAGAGACATGTTTGAATTCTAATCCCTGTCAACTGGCTTCTTTTTTCATCAGCTGTTTGAATGAGCCAAGAACTCAGTGGATAAAGAAGCTGACCAACATCCAAATACTGGGTTACCCTATCCTTCTGATTATTGTAATAATAATATACCTGTATACCCTCCTTCTGTTGTAATAAAAGATGATCTTGTGTGTATGCACAAGATGTATAAAAAACAAAATGTAATTCTTTGGAAGGACTGATGCTAAAGCTGAAGCTCTAACACTTTGGCCACCTGATGCAAAGAACTGATTCCTTAGAGAAGATCCTGATGCTGGGAAAGATTGAAGGCAAAGGAGAAGGGCATTACAGAGGATGAGATAGTTGGATGGCATCACCAACCTGATGAATATGAGTTTGAGCAAGCTCTGGCAGTTGGTGATGGACAGGGAAGCCTGGCGTGCTGCATTCCATGAGGTCTCAAAGAGTTGGACATGAAACAGGAGATGGCAAGAGTGAACGTCGACATTCTAGGTATCAGCTAACTAAAATGGACTGGAATGGGTGAATTTAACTCAGATGACCATTATATCTACTGCTGTGGGCAGGAATCCCTTAGAAGAAATGGAGTAGCCATCATGGTCAACAAAAGAGTCCGAAATGCAGTATTTTGATGCAATCTCAAAAACAACAGAATGATCTCTTCATTTCCAGGGCAAACCATTCAATATCACAGTAATCCAAGTCTATGCCCCAAACAGTAACACTGAAGAAGCTGAAGTTGAACGGTTCTATGAAGACCTATAAGATCTTCTAGAACTAACACCCCAAAAAATGGCCTTTTCCTTATAGGGGACTGGAATGCAAAAGTAGGAAGCCAAGAAACACCTGCGGTAACAGGCAAATTTGGCCTTGGAATGCGGAATGAAGCAGGGCAAAGACTAATAGAGTTTTGCCAAGAGAACGCACTGGTCATAGCAAACACCCTCTTCCAACAACATAGGAGAAGACTCTACACATGGACATCACCAGACGGTCAACACGAAATCAGATTGATTGTATTCTTTGCAGCCAAAGATGGAGAAGCTCTATACAGTCAGCAAAAAACAAGACCAGGAGCTGACTGTGGCTCAGATAATGAACTCCTTATTTCCAAATTCAGACTGAAATTGAAGAAAGTAGGAAAAACCACCAGAGAAGGCAATGGCACCCCAATCCAGTACTTTTGCCTGGAAAATCCCATGGACAGAGGAGCCTGGTAAGCTGCGGTCCATGGTGTCGCTAGAGTGAGACACAACTGAGCGACTTCACTTTCACTTTTCATTTTCATGTATTGGAGAAGGAAATGGCAACCCACTCCAGTGTTCTTGCCTGGAGAATCCCAGGGATGGGGTAGCCTGGTGGGCTGCCGTCTATGGGGTCGTACAGAGTTGGACATGACTGAAGCGACTTAGCAGCAGCAGCNGAAAAACACTAGACAATTCAGGTATGACCTAAGTCAAATTCCTTATGATTATACAGTGGAAGTTAGAAATAGATTTAAGGGACTAGATCTGATAGATAGAGTGCCTGATGAACTATGGATGGAGGTTTGTGACATTGTACAGGAGACAGGGATCAAGACCATCCCCATAGAAAAGAAATGCAAAAAAGCAAAATGGCTGTCTGGGAAGGCCTTACAAATAGCTGTAAAAAAAAGAGAAGTGAAAAGCAAAGGAGAAAAGGAAAGATATAAGAATCAGAATGCAGAGTTCCAAAGAATAGCAAGGAGAGATAAGAAAGCCTTCCTCAGCGATCAATGCAAAGAAATAGAGGAAAACAACAGAATAGGAAAGACTAGAGATCTCTTTATGAAAATTAGAGATACCAAGGGAATATTTCACATAAAGATAAGCACAATAAAGGACAGAAATGGTATGGACCTAACAGAAGCAATAGATATTAAGAAGAGGTGGCAAGAATACACAGAAGAACTGTACAAAAAAGATCTTCATGACCAAGATAATCACGATGGTGTGATCACTCACCTAAAGCCAGACATTCTGGAATGTGAAGTCAAGTGGGCCTTAGAAAGCATCACTACAAACAAAGCTAGTGGAGGTGACAGCATCCCAGTTGAGCTATTTCAAATCCCAGAAGATAATGCTGTGAAAGTGCTGCACTCAATATGCCAGCAAATTTGTAAACTCAGCAGTGGCCACAGGACTGAAAAAGGTCAGTTTTCATTCCAATCCCAAAGAAAGGCAATGCCAAAGAATGCTCAAACTACCACACAATTGCACTCATCTCACATGCTAGTAAAGTAATGCTCAAAATTCTCCAAGCCAGGCTTTAGCNGGAAAACAACAGAATAGGAAAGACTAGAGATCTCTTTATGAAAATTAGAGATACCAAGGGAATATTTCACATAAAGATAAGCACAATAAAGGACAGAAATGGTATGGACCTAACAGAAGCAATAGATATTAAGAAGAGGTGGCAAGAATACACAGAAGAACTGTACAAAAAAGATCTTCATGACCAAGATAATCACGATGGTGTGATCACTCACCTAAAGCCAGACATTCTGGAATGTGAAGTCAAGTGGGCCTTAGAAAGCATCACTACAAACAAAGCTAGTGGAGGTGACAGCATCCCAGTTGAGCTATTTCAAATCCCAGAAGATAATGCTGTGAAAGTGCTGCACTCAATATGCCAGCAAATTTGTAAACTCAGCAGTGGCCACAGGACTGAAAAAGGTCAGTTTTCATTCCAATCCCAAAGAAAGGCAATGCCAAAGAATGCTCAAACTACCACACAATTGCACTCATCTCACATGCTAGTAAAGTAATGCTCAAAATTCTCCAAGCCAGGCTTTAGCAATACGTGAACCGTGAACTTCCAGATGTTCAAGCTGTTTTTAGAAAAGGCAAAGGAACCAGAGATCACATTGCCAGCATCTGCTGGATCATGGAAAAAGCAAGAGAGTTCCAGAAAAACATCTGTTTCTGCTTTATTGACTATGCCAAAGCTTTTGACTGTGTAGATCACAAGAAACTGTGGAAAATTCTGAAAGAGATGGGAATACCAGACCACCTAACCTGCCCCTTGAGAAACCTATATGCAAGTCAGGAAGCAACAGTTAGAACTGGGCATGGAACAACAGACTGGTTCCAAATAGGAAAAGGAGTACGTCAAGGCTGTATATTGTCACCCCTCTTCTTTAACTTCTATGCAGAGTACATCATGAGAAATGCCAGGCTGGAAAAGCACAAGCTGGAATCAAGATTGCTGGGAGACATATTAATAACTTCAGATATGCAGATGACACCACCCTTATGGCAGAAAGTGAAGAGGAACTAAAATGACTCTTGATGAAAGTGAAAGAGGAGAGTGAAAAAGTTGGCTTAAAGCTCAACATTCAGAAAACGAAGATCATGGCATCTGGTCCCATCACTTCATGGGAAATNAGATGGGGAAACAGTGGAAACAGTGTCAGACTTTATTTTTCTGGGCTCCAAAATCACTGCAGATGGTAACTGCAGCCATGAAATTAAAAGACGCTTACTCCTTGGAAGGAAAGTTATGACCAACCTAGATATTATGTTGAAAAGCAGAGATACTACTTTGCCAACAAAGGTCCATCTAGTCAAGGCTATGGTTTTTTCAGTAGTCATGTATGGTTGTGAGAGTTGGACTGTGAAGAAAGCTGAGTACCGAAGAATTGATGCTTTTGAATTGTGGTGCTGGATAAGACTCTTGAGGGTCCCTTGGACTGCAAGGAGATCCAACCAGTCCATTCTAAAGGAGATCAGTCCTGGGTGTTCTTTAGAAGGACTGATGCTAAAGCTGAAACTCCAACTTTGGCCACCTCATGCAAAGAGTTTACCCATTGGAAAAGACTCTGATGCTAGGAGGGATTGAGGGCAGGAGGAGACAGGGACGACAGAGGATGAGATGGCTGGATGGTATCACTGACTCAATGGACATGAGTTTGTATGAACTCCGGGAGTTGGTGATGGACAGGGAGGCCTGGTGTGCTGAAGTTCATGGGGTCACAAAGAGTAGGACATGACTGAGCGACTGAACTGAAGCGAATTTTCTAATTGGTAAAGAGTTGGAGACTGGGGCTTCCCAGACGGTGCTAATGGTAAAGAATCCTCTTGCCAGTGCAGGAGATGCAGGAGACATGAGTTTGGCCACATATTGGGGAGATCCCCTGGAGGAGGAGAATGGCAACTCACTCCAGAATTCCTGTTTGGAAAATTCCATGGACAGAAGAGCCTGGGGGTTACAGTCCAAACTCTACAGGTTCACAGAAGAGTCAGACATGACTGAACTCACATGCATATTAAAGAATTTGAAAAGAGATTTTGCAAAAGAGATGTCAAATTAACAATAAATGTATGAAAGTCCCTCAATACAGTACAGTATGGAAGGCCCTGATATACAGTACAAGAACAACTAAAATGAAAAGTCCTACCCTGGAACATAATAGTATATAATATGGAACAGTCAGGTGTTCATACACGACCAATGGAAGTTTACATTAGGATAATATAACCAATGTGTAAACAGTTGGGCAATGTCTCCTAAAATGGAACACATTTATTGTACCATATAATCCAGCAATTCTACTCCTAGAAATGTCATCGAAAGAAAAGCACAAAAATGTTCATTGATGCACTACTCACAATAGTACCAATTCTGGAAGCTGCTTAATGCCCATCTGTTGTATAATGCGTAAGTGGCATATTCATACATGGGAGATACGTACTGAAATGAGAATGAGAGTGGATCATTTACAATACATTATCAAGATGGATGAGCCTCACAAACATTATTCAGTGAAAGAAGCAATCCCGAAAGAGTACATATTTTATTATTCCATTTTCAAAAAATACAAAAGCAGGCAAAGCTAACTGATGCTGTTTTAGGTGAGGAAAGTGGTTGTTAAAGGAAAGAAGAAATAGAAGGACGCTCAAAGGGAATTCCTGAAGTTTGCTATCACATTGTTTTTTGATGATGTCTTGGTTGTTAAAATTCATCAAACTATGTGTTTTAATATGTACACTCCTCTATAAGTATATTATACTTCGAATAAAATTTAATAAAACCTAATTTAGGTAGTATTTATCCAGTAAATGGGAACATAAATATAAATGGTTTTTGGTTCCAAAGAGGACTATTGTGAAGTGGACTTAATTGAGAACTTTATCAGTCATCCTAGTATAACTTCCCTCACTGACCAGTTGTTTGTACTAGTTTCTATGTTCTTTGGGTTAAATACAGACTTAGACCCAATACCCGATCATTCTCTATAGGTATAGATTTGAGTCTTTCTACAGAGCAGAGGTTCTTAGCTTGCAGGTTCACCCTATACATAGGTGACATGCAGTGCCTCCTCTTATGGACACAAACATTTCACCTCTGTCAGGGGTTCTGGGTATGAGAGATACCTGAGGGACCAAGCTTTCTAATGCGGTGGCTTAAATTGTGTATCTGTTATGTTAGTCATATATTTTTCTTAGTTGGTCTATTCATTTCATCTTTTGGAACAACTTATTTAACAAACAATGCTGAGTTTTCTGTGGGTTAAAGCAGTGTCAGGAATCTGATTACTTTTCTATGATGAGCATCATTTCCTCTTTGTTTATGGGAGGAAGTTGTAGCCACTTCTGCTTGGCAGCTCTGAGCTTATTCCAGCCCAAATGCAAATGAGGAGCCTATTTTAATTGCAGATAGTCTTACCAGTGAAAAAAGCGAGAGTATTAATTTCTCAGTTATATACAACTCTTTGTGGAAGACCACATGCTCCTATGTCCATGGAATTCTCCAGGCAAGAGTACTGGAGTGGGTTGCCATTCCCTTCTCTAGGGGATCTTACTAATCCAGTGATAGAACCCAGGCCTTCTACTATCTGAGCCACCAGGGNAAGTGGCATATTCATACATGGGAGATACGTACTGAAATGAGAATGAGAGTGGATCATTTACAATACATTATCAAGATGGATGAGCCTCACAAACATTATTCAGTGAAAGAAGCAATCCCGAAAGAGTACATATTTTATTATTCCATTTTCAAAAAATACAAAAGCAGGCAAAGCTAACTGATGCTGTTTTAGGTGAGGAAAGTGGTTGTTAAAGGAAAGAAGAAATAATTAGAAGGATGCTCAAAGGGAATTCCTGAAGTTTGCTATCACATTGTTTTTTGATGATGTCTTGGTTGTTAAAATTCATCAAACTATGTGTTTTAATATGTACACTCCTCTATAAGTATATTATACTTCGAATAAAATTTAATAAAACCTAATTTAGGTAGTATTTATCCAGTAAATGGGAACATAAATATAAATGGTTTTTGGTTCCAAAGAGGACTATTGTGAAGTGGACTTAATTGAGAACTTTATCAGTCATCCTAGTATAACTTCCCTCACTGACCAGTTGTTTGTACTAGTTTCTATGTTCTTTGGGTTAAATACAGACTTAGACCCAATACCCGATCATTCTCTATAGGTATAGATTTGAGTCTTTCTACAGAGCAGAGGTTCTTAGCTTGCAGGTTCACCCTATACATAGGTGACATGCAGTGCCTCCTCTTATGGACACAAACATTTCACCTCTGTCAGGGGTTCTGGGTATGAGAGATACCTGAGGGACCAAGCTTTCTAATGCGGTGGCTTAAATTGTGTATCTGTTATGTTAGTCATATATTTTTCTTAGTTGGTCTATTCATTTCATCTTTTGGAACAACTTATTTAACAAACAATGCTGAGTTTTCTGTGGGTTAAAGCAGTGTCAGGAATCTGATTACTTTTCTATGATGAGCATCATTTCCTCTTTGTTTATGGGAGGAAGTTGTAGCCACTTCTGCTTGGCAGCTCTGAGCTTATTCCAGCCCAAATGCAAATGAGGAGCCTATTTTAATTGCAGATAGTCTTACCAGTGAAAAAAGTGAGAGTATTAATTTCTCAGTTATATACAACTCTTTGTGGAAGACCACATGCTCCTATGTCCATGGAATTCTCCAGGCAAGAGTACTGGAGTGGGTTGCCATTCCCTTCTCTAGGGGATCTTACTAATCCAGTGATAGAACCCAGGCCTTCTACTATCTGAGCCACCAGGGAAGCCCCTACATGCAGTATAATAAAGCAGTAGAGAGCTGTTAAGGTTTTGAAACATCAACTTCTCCTTCAAATCAGAATATAAGAAAAGTCTTCTGATTTTTTCTTGTCTTTCTTTTAGTCATTTTTAGGGGAAAAATTAGTGGTTTTGCAACACTTTTCTCTCCCAGGTCCTTTAAATAGCTTCTCAATTATAGGAACAGAGTTCTGTCCTATAGTATTTAATTCTGTACAGAATTAGAACTAAGTTTGTAACCTTTCCTCTAATAAAACTGCAGCTGTCTATCGAAGCTAGAATGTTCCATGCAGATTGTCCTGCTAGGATGCCTACATAAATATATTCTGCCCAATTCAAAATTAAATTAAATCCTCCCTGGTTGAACACATTCAAATTCTATTTGCAAGATTTTAGATATCATACTATAGATGTGCAAATACTTTGGGGGTATAACTATTCTCTTCTCTGTTATCATTTTCATTTGCATTCCCAGTCTATGTTGAAAGTTTGCAAAGTGTTTGAGCAACAAAAATTATAGAATATGATAATGTTCTGTGGTTAATATTGCATAATAGATTTCTATTTTTCATACATGGTACTTGTTTTATTTATTTTATAATTTTATTCATGATATTCTCTGTAGATCTAAGTTTTTCTGCTATATACTGCTTTTCCTGGAGTCGTATTTTCTTTCTATCTTGCTTTCTTAACTTTTGCATGTTCCCTTCCTACTTTCTCTGTCCCTCCTTACCCTTTTCCTTCTTTCTTTCTTCCTTCTTTTCTGTCTCTCATTCTTCCTTTCTTTCCACACATTTTTGGTTGTATTATGTTTTCTGATTCATATGTGAATCTGTTAGAACAAATTAATTAGAACCTGACTACACTTAGTTCAGTTCAGTTCAGTCGCTCAGTCGTGTCCGACTCTTTGCGACCCCATGAATCGCAGCACACCAGGCCTCCCTGTCCATCACCAACTCCCGGAGTTCACTCAGACAAACGTCCATCGAGTCCCTGATGCCATCCAGCCATCTCATCCTCTGTCGTCCCCTTCTCCTCCTGCCCCCAACCCCTCCCAGCATCAGAGTCTTTAGGGACTGGTAATTTACATAGCAGGTAGACTGCACATAGGAAATCTAGGTCTTTGTGAAGATAACTCATATCAGGAGCTCTAGATCGGCTTCCTGTGTGTCAGTTGACTCTTTTCTCAGGGCTGACAAGTGAATTGAAGAAAAACATGAGAAAACTTTGTTCAATAAATTATTTGAAATACTGTAATAGAAGTGTCAGTGCCATTGGAACGTCGAAGGAGAGCCATTCCTTTATACTGGCTGTTAAGGGATGAATGGAGGCGTCAAGATAAGCATCATGCCAAAGAAAACCCCTGAGCTGAGTCTATATCTTTATAGCATTTGACATTATACCTGTGAACTCTATCTAACTAGAGTTCCTATCTCACAAGCTTGCTATTGTTCATGCTAATACTGCTTGATACTTTCTCTATTTTTTCCATAAACTATATGGCTGTCATATTATTAAAGCTTATATTATGTTTCTAGTAGTCTTCACTAGTGGCTCAAAAGGTAAAGAATCTGCCTGCAATGCCAGAGACCTGGGTTTGATCCCTGGGTTGGGAAGACTCCCTGGAGGAGGGCATGGCAACCCACTCCAGTATTCTTTCCTGGAGGACCCCATTGCCAGAGGAGCTTGGTGGGCTACAGTCCATGGGGTTGCAAAGAGTTGGACATGACTGAGAGACTAAGCACAGTAGTGTGTGTGTATATATATATATATATATATG
>SJYQ01000628.1:1017441-1036096 GCA_006410935.1 Redunca redunca
TACACCTGAATAAAATAGTTAAATCCTATTTTTTAAATGATTCAAAACTGTTATCTCAATTTTTTTAATAAGCTGAGGCAAAGATTAAAGAGGAAAGATCATATCCCAGTACTTTAATAAATTAAATATCTCCCCTTTAACTTTTGCCTCAGCTTATCAATGAAGAAATAGGGAGTGACAATACAGATCATTTAGTGCACTGGTTCTCAATCTTAGATTCACATTCAAATCTGTCAACTTGAAAAGTTCATTTTTAATTGGAACTCAAGGTCAGGTGGATTAGTGATAATCTTTGGCCCACATTTATTTATTTTATGAACATTACTGAACTTGCCATTCAACCCCTTACCCTCATATATGTGTAGGACTTTCTTATATTAATTTTCTTTCTCCCCAAGAATGAAAAAACTCTTCTCGACTTTCTACATATGTATACATTTATGCCTGAATAGTGCATTTTTGCTTGCTTTTGTACTTTATAAAAAAGTAGTTATATATTTTTCTCACTTATCATTATATTATTAAATTTATTCATGTTACTGCATGTTGCAACTCTTTTTTACTGGTCTAAACTATTCTATTGAATAAACATATCACATTCATTTTAATGAAAATGTCTAGGGATATTTTCACAGTAATTTTTGTTACTTTCCCTCTTTCTTTTCTCTTATTTTTTCATATTTTCATTTTTCTTCCCTCTTTTTTGAAGTCGAGTGGTGCTAACATGAACATTTTTCAATACATAGCCACTTTACAACTTTTATTTGGGAATATACTCAGGAGTTGAGATGTTTCTCATCAGGAAATGTCTTGGCTAGCAGAAAAGCCAGAGTAGGATGAAAGGAATCAATAACAGTTGGTAGAAGAGGGACATAATGACTCTCAGTTGCAATTCCAGGATAAAGTGTAGTAGTCAGGCACAGCTCATGATTCTAAAAATGACCTATTGCAAAACTCCCCCCAGGAACCGTGAGTGATCATCATCACAAAGAAGCCCTGCCTGAACACAGTGAACGTAATGTGAGATGGGAGTGGATCAAAGAGATGCAAAGGGTGGACTATAGCGGACCAGGCTTGTGGCTATTTTCAGAGGAGAACTCCTCAGTGTAAGATGGAGTGAATCAGAGAGTCCTAAGTGGTGGGCTACAGTGGACCAGGCCTGTGGCTGTCCTCGAGGGACAGCTCTTCGGCTGCTCTAGTGACATTTTCCTTCACAAAGAGAGATCTGAAAGTGCCCGAGTTTTCACTAATCTGGAGACGCTCTAGTGTAAAGGTAATAAAGCTTAGTTCAAGCATCCCCAGCTGGGGCTAAATCTGAGCCAAACTTCCCTCCGGAGGTCCCCAGTATGGTGAAGCTGAGGCTAAGAATTTGCTTGAAATAACACTTGTGCTTAGATTCCTCTTCCCTGACTTCGGAATCCAACCCTTTGATCACCATTTGACAAGAAAACACTATGCAGCTTAGTATTTAGCAAAAGTGTGGAGAATGTATTGGAAGAATCAGAAGAGACTGATTAAAAAGGAAGCTAGTGAAGATGCTATTTTGAATGCTTTTGAAAACAATGCTAAAGAATTTGGTGTATATTCAGGACCAAACTGTGACAGTTTTTCAAGAAGATGGTTTATGAATATATAATGAATATATCATCACATAATAGATATCTTAACCCAAAGTATAGCTCATTTAAACTATCTATATGCTTCCTAAAAAGTAATATCTAATCTCTGAGTTGAATTGAATGATCCTAGCTAACCTTGACATTAACCTGTAGATATTTGCTGATATATCCCTCTTTCAGTGTACATGCCTCTATACATGAAGAGGCCCTTCTCCATTAACAATGAAAAATAATCTCATTACCAAGAGGTCCTTTGAGTTTCAGGATGCACTGAGCTGTAGCCTCAGAATCACACTTTGAACCATGTCTCTGAATTGATGTTATACCTGTCTGGGGGCTAAAACTTGTAGCCAGGGATATTTTATATACAGTGGACTGCATGAGGTATGTCTTCACTACTTAAAGTGTAATCATTTTTACACATTTCACTTAAAAATCAGTTCCATTGTCAGAAAGCAACAACTGTTTTAACTTATATACACATATTATGAAGAATATGATTAAGCATATGACATAAAAAACAAATAAACTTAAAGAGTTATTCACTAGACTCTTTGTTTGACAAACCTTAAATGACCAGAAAAAAAAAAAAAAACAAAATTTAAGAAAGTGGGTTGGGGTTGGGGGGTGGGATTGCAGCATCATTGTCTTTATCTTTGCAGTACAAAGGTCAGTGACCTGAGAGTTATAAAGTTGAATTTCTGGTGCTTGCTAGTCAGATTTTTACTAAGCAGTGTAACCTTTGTAAAGCCTTCATTTTCTCTGTGTTTCATGGTTTGTTTATCTCTTCTGAGAAAATTGTCTAATTAACTGTCTTGAATAATTAATTTGATGTCTGTGAGAAAAGAAAAATAATAAATGGTAGCAGGGTTTGAAATGGTAACGATAATATAACATATGGAATAGTGATAGCTGTTATCTTACCTGACAGATTCAACTAAAAGAAAAAAATATATTAACAAATGGGTAAGATCCCATCCAAACTTGTGTCATCATCACAAATACTAGCTAAAGTAACTCAGTAATTCTTTTAAATTATACTTTCAGTAAATATTTTATTACTTTCCCCTTTTGGTCTGATTTCTTTATTAATTTCTCCTCTTCTCTGACTTTACATTCAGATTAATGAAGGAAAATAAATGTTTAAAGAAAACACCCCCAATTTGTATAAATACTCTTAATATCCAAAAGCAAATAGTTATCTGAACCTAATAAATATGATGAATAACAAATCTAAGAATTATAATTTTAGATGAAAATCAAGAGACATCATAAAATATTGATATATCTGCATTACAGTAATATAGGAATTATNCTCTTAAGTAGATTGTCACTGAATACTATATCCATGTTTTTAATCTTTTATACACATTAATTTCTTTCTCATTCTTTTGCCTCTCTTTCAAATTAAGTTTCTACAAAACTTTCCTGGTTAACAGGCCCCTTTGCAGAGAACGAATTGTCTACCAGAGATATAATTTTGCTTTAAGGTTCTTCACAGAAAACAAAGTCTGAGGTTGGGGCTCTCAGTGGCCACCTCCTAGATAGCACATCTGTGCTGTTCGATTCAAATACAAAGAGCAGAGCAGAGATGCAAATCCAGGTCTTTCTCATTCTAGAATTTTCCTTTCTTAACCGCTGGGTTGCTGTGTGCTTTGTGTTGTGTGCTCAGTCACTAGGTCATATCCGACTCTTTGCAGCCCCATGAACTGTAGACTGTCAGGCTCCTCTGCCCATGGAATTTCCAATGCAAGAATACTGGAGCAAGGTGTCATTTCCTACTCCAGGGCATCTTGCTAACCCAGGGTTCAAACCCACCCACCTTTCTCACCTCTCCTGTATTGGCAGGCAGATTCCCGCTGAGCCACCTGGGAAACCCACTGTGCCCTTTAGATGGTGGTATAAAATAGCAAACTAGTTGTGGTACCACGCCCTGTGCAGCTTCCAAGTTCTGTGCACTTTTCCATGCTGTTCTCAGCCTGGGACGTCTTTTAAAACCCCCTCTACTCCATAAGCTCCCACTTGTTTCTGAAACCGAGTATATAAACCATTCTCTCCAGGAAGCCTCTTCTGGCCCCATTTTTTTTTTTTTAAAGAAATTCACTGAACGTATTTTTATTAAGCACCTACTATGTATATCAGACACAGATCTAGACACTGACAATACAGCTTACGACAAAGCAGACAAAAATCCCTGCCCTTAGGAAGTTCCTGGAACTTAAGTTCTGGTAAAATCAAGAGAGAAAAACTAATCCATGGAGAAAATGACTAAGTTATAAACTGAAGAACAATTACTTTGAAAAGTAATGGAAGGGATTCCCTTAATAAGTTTGAGTCAGAAAGAAACAGCAAAGTCTGTAAGGAGTCACCAGCCAAAAGAGGACCTTTCTGAGCACCCTGAACCTTGTTAGAGAAAGCAAGGGCTCTCTGTCTCCCTTTTACCACAGTCTTAAGACACACTGCTCTGAGGGGAAGGAAACACAGGACCTTTAAAATCCATTCCCAAACCAATGGCAGGTCCAACCAGAGTAAAGCAATGGTTTTGCAGTCTTTTTCAAAAATCACAATAGTCACTCAAATATGAAACTTTCACTATATGTTTTCACATACCACAAAATATACCTTTGTGTTTTTGTTAACTACAACAGCGATATACTCTAAGTTAGAGGATATACCCTATTTATCTTTTTCCAACAGTAAGTAATCAGTGAGTGCATGCTAAGCCACTTCAGTCATGTTCTACTTTTATGACCCTATGGACTGTAGCCCATGAAATCCTCTGTCCATGGGATCCTCTAAGCAAGGAGTGGGTTTTCGTTTCCTCTTCCAGGGAATCTTCTCCACCCGGGGACTGAACTTTGTTTCTTATGTCTCCTGCATCGGCAGACGTGTTCTTTGTTACTAGTGCTACCTGGGAAGCCCAATCACTCAATAAGATTCCATTGCTCAGTCATGTCCAACTCTTTGTGACCCCATGAACCGCAGCATGCCAGGCTTCCCTGCCCATCACGAACTCCTGGAACTTGCTCAAACTCATGTCTATCAAATCAGTGATGCCATCTAACCATTTCATCCTCTATTGTCCCCTTCTCCTGCCCTCGATCTTTCCCAGCATCAGGATCTTTTCAAATGAGTCAGTTCTTCCCATCAGGTGGCCAAAGTATTGGAGTTTCAGGTTGAACATCAATCCTTCCAATGAATATTCACGACTGATTTCCTTTCGGATGGACTGGTTGGATCTCCTTGCAGTCCAAGGGACTCTCAAGAGTCTTCTCCAGCACCACAGTTTAAAAGCATCAGTTCTACAGTGCTCAGCTTTCTTTATAGTCCAACTCTCACATCCATAGGTGACTACTGGAAAAACAATAGCTTTGACTAGATGGACCTTTGTTGGCAGAGTAATGTTTCTGCTTTTTAATATTCTGTCTTGCTTGGTCATAGCTTTTCTTCCAAGGAGCAAGCATCTTTTAATTTCATGGCTCATGGCTGCAATCACCATCTGCAGTGATTTTGGATCCCCCCAAAGTAAAGTCTGTCACTGTTTCCACTGGTTCCCCATCTATTTGCCATGAATGATGTGACTGGATACCATGATCTTAGTTTGCTGAATGCTGAGTTTTAAGCCAGCTTTTTCACTCTCACGTTCATCAAGAGACTCTAGTTCTTCTTCACTTTCTGCCATAAGGGTGGTGTCATCTGCATATCTGAGGTTATTGATATTTCTCCTGGCAATCTTGATTCCAGCTTGTACTTCATCCAGCCCAGCATTTCACATGTTNTCTAGTTCTTCTTCACTTTCTGCCATAAGGGTGGTGTCATCTGCATATCTGAGGTTATTGATATTTCTCCTGGCAATCTTGATTCCAGCTTGTACTTCATCCAGCCCAGCATTTCACATGTTGTAGTCTGTATATAAGTCAAATAATCACGGTGACAATATATAGCCTTGATGTACTCCTTTCCCTATTTGGGACCAGTCTGTTGGTCCATGCCCAGTTCTAATCATTGCTTCTTGACCTGCATATAGATTTTTCAGGAGGCAGGTAAGGTGGTCTGGTATTCCCATGTTTTGAAGAATTTTTCACAGTTTGTTGTGATCCACACAGTCAAAGACTTTGGCATAGTCAATAAAGCAGAAGTAGATGTTTTTCTGGAACTCTCTTGCTTTTTTGATGATCCAATGGATGTTGGCAATTTGATCTGTGGCTCCTCTGCCTTTTCTAAAACCAGCTTCAATATCTGGAGGTTCAAGGTCCATGTACTTTTGCAGCCTGGCTTGGATAATTTTGAGCATTACTTTGCTAGTGTGTGAGATGAATGCAATTGTGTGGTAGTCTGAGCATTCTTTGGCATTGCCTTTCTTTGGGATTGGAATGAAAACTGACCTTTTCCAGTCCTGTGGCCACTGCTGAGTTTTCCAAATTTGCTGGCATACTGAGTGCAGCACTTTAATAGCATCATCTTTTGGGATTTGAAGTAGCTCAATTGGAATTCCTCTGGAATTCATTATGTTATAGAACTTTACAGAAGTACACAGAAGAACTATACAAAAAAGATCTTTATGACCCAGATAACCATGATGGTGTGATCACTAACCTAGAGCCAGACATCCTGGAATACAAAGTCAAGTGGGCCTTAGGAAGCATCACTATGAACAAAGCTAGTGGAGGTAATGAAATTCCAGCTGAGCTATTTCAAAGGGATCAGAATTAAATAATCATACATGCTATTAATACATGCAATTAAATTCTGATGTGAACTATTTCTCTCCTTTGGCTACAGTGTCTTGTTCATTCCTAAGGTCTGAATAATGCCCTGCCTTAGAGAGTTTAAAATTCCATAAGATAATGACAACAGGATTGAATTACAAAAAACTGCTTTTCCATGTAACTTTTGCATTTTTAATAGTTATGTTCATACAGATTTGCATCTTTTTATTATTTTCCCACATCAGATCAATTCACCTCTGAATGACCTAGCTGCTTTTCTTTGTCTTCTACATTTGTTAAAGCAGTCATTGTAAATTTCCTTACATTTAAGTTTGTTTTTATGTAAATCTGTGCAATTCTACTTTTTCCACATGTACAGTGGTTGCTTTTCATAAGCTATTTTAAACATCTTTTCTAGTTTGAGAATGCAGTTCAATTTTTTTATTAAACTATAAATATGACAATTTCTCTTTTTACCAGTCCTTTTAGTCTTAAAATATCTCCCTGTGTATTTTTTTCAGTAAAGGGTAAAACTCATTTTTCCCAATCTTAAAGGTAATTATAGAATCAAACTGGGGGTCCCAGATGGTGCTAATGGCAAAGAATCTGCCTGCTAATACAGGAGACGAGACGTGAGATGTGAGTTCAATCCCTGGGTCAGAAAGATCCCCTGAGGAGGGCAAGGCAATCCACTCCAGTATTCTTGTCTGGAGACTCCCATGGACAGAGGAGCCTGGCAGGCTACGGTCCGTAGGGTCACAAGGAGTCAGATATGACTGAATTGACTCTGCACAGTACAGGACATAGACTCAAATTAATCTTTTAATTCTTAAAAACCTTTATCTGTCCTGTGATATCTAATAGACCAAAACACACAGTCCAAAAGCATATGCTTAATATGCAATATTTCTCCTGTCTTGACTTAATCTACTTGTTTGCTGCTGCTAACTTATCCCACTTACAGACATCTACCACATACAAGAATCAAAAAGGTTCTATTTCTAATTCCCCATTTCAGTATGATTTCCCTTATTGCTGCATTTCTTAGTGGGTCTACTCTTATATTGGACATCCTGTTATCATTTCTACTTCTTGTAATCCTTATCATTGTTCAAGATTGAAATCAGCTTCTTTATGTAAAGTCTTATCACCAAAACATGATATTAATTGCCCCTCTCCCAAACTGCTGCCATTGTGGTCTTTTCTGCTCATTATATTGGGCCTATAATTTGTATAGATGTTCTATCTCTGTCTTTAAACAAACTTCAATAAATATTCACCAGAAAAGCCCACTCAGGTTAAAACAGTATTTTTAAAGTTGGGGTGGTATTTTAGTGCACTCATGGTTAGAGTGATTGGTAGTGCTAGATGAAGTGAATGACCTTTAAAGATTTTTAGACTGAATAATGTTTGAACACCAAAATATGTTTTTTATAAGGAAGGAAAAAAAGAATTCCAGGTAGCGGAAATAGGACATAGAGGCAGGAAAGCTTGGTGCTTATTTAAAGAATACTGAGTGTTCTTGTTTTGCTGGGAGAGCCTGTGTTTGTGACTACACTTCGATGTCATATGATTGCCTAACAATGTTAAACTCCATCTTTCTTCGCTCAGAACTTCCTGAAGAGCTCCGAAGTGCAGGCAGTGTCCAAAGTGCTCTTCACTGCCAAAGGGACAGACCCACGGTTGCCTTGCCCGCTGAGCTAAGCTCCTCTGTGGGAGATTCATTTGGAATTTTCCCCTTTGTCTGTCAAGTGTTGTTCCTGTGGTGTGTGCATCTGCCTCTGATCCCATTTTGCTTAAGATTACTTAATTGCTCCACATGCTGGGAGTGTTTGTTTATTCACCCACCAGACACCTGCACCTCTTTGAGGCTGTGTTTTTGATTTGTTTATAAATAGAAAACAGAAAATCCCATTGAGGGTGAAACCCATTTTATGTCCAGTGGAAATGTTTAGCAATCACAGTAGAAAGCACATTGTTTTAATTTCATAGTCCGCCGGAAACATTAGGTCATTAACAGTCTAATTAAGGAAAAGGAAAGAGAGGTGATTTGGGATTGAGGATGCTGCTAACTCCAGTCAGCCTGCAGTAGCAGAATCCACTGTTAAGCACAACTCAGGCCTCTGCTTAATCTCTTTCTGTGCCTGAACCTATTAGGTTTGTACTTCTCTCTCTCCCTTCCATGTCACAGAAAATAAAATTGTTTCCTGATTGGAGAAGATGGGTCAATTTTATATTTCACATCAGTTTTGTGTCTTGAAATTGAGGGGAATGAGAGAGAAACATTACATTCATTCTTTGCCTCTTGCTCTCCTTCCTTAAACATTTACCATGTGTGAGGCATGAGTGTGATATAGCATCTCACTGTCATTTTAGTTTAGAGATATACTTCTAAAGACGCTATTGACAGCAGTGTGATAATTGCAGGCACAAAGTCATGTATAAAATCTTTGAGGAGATGAGAAGATGGTTGGGAAATGCTTCCTATAAAAGATGAATATTTAAGTTAGGTTCTCCATTTTGATTTTTATAATAATATGTTAAATTTATGAAAGAACATATATATTATATTTTTCTGTGACTATATCTCCATGAAGAGAAAATTAAAGTAATAACAATAATAATGATGACTGACATAGTTTCCTATTTACCTGGCACAACTCTATTTACCTTGGGTGAATTAATTTATTTAGTCCTCACAGCAATGCTACAAAGTAGGTATTATTTTATCACTTCCATCTTGCAGATGAGAAATTAGAGGCTCAGGGAGATAGAATAATTTTCCCAAAACATCACCAAAAAATTAAATATCAGAACCAGAATACAAACTCAAGTAATCTGATTGCTATGCTTTTGATTTTTAACAATTTCATGAAATATGGAAGTAACAGTCTTTGGAAAAAAAGAGAAGATTGCAGAAACATGTAATATTAGGGTGCAGTCAGAAGACAAATCACACCAGTAATCTGAGCAAGGAGATATTCACATAAAGAGCCATCAAGAGGGGATTCGTTTGGAAGAGAGGTAAAGAGACCTCTGAAGAATGCCCTGGAATGGCAGACACAGGCAACAGCCACTACATTTAGAACTATGTGAAAGAATCTAAGGAAAAAACAGATTAGGAAAGAGGGCTACCCTCTACCACGTCTAATATATGTATTTACCTCATTGGAGAGGCTGCATCTGAGGGCCAGTGGACAGTAGGGAAATTCTCTGAGATGCATGCAAATCTCACTGTGAAGGTGCCTTCTTTGCTGCAGGTACAACTTTCTGGGGTCTTATAGGATCTCTCATACACCACTAGGCAGGAAGCTATAAGAAAAGCTCCAGACCAGTAAAGAAATTCCTTTTTCTTGCAAAGACTTTTCAGGAGCTCCGTACTAATGACAGTTATCAAAACAGAAATGTTTCGAGTCCAGGTGCAGCACCATGAAACGGAAAAAATAAGTGGGTTTTGAGCTGAACGTTAGAAAGTTGATGACTGATATAGAATGAAGTTTTTAGAAGCTCATACCATGTAAAAATATAGAGTCCAACTCTATGCTATTGAAAATGAAACAATGATATATTATTTAAAAATTAATGTCATAGAACAAAGCTTTGAATTTCTTTTAATGCCTAGATTAGTATGTTCACATGCGTACATACCAATTATCACATTATTTCAAAAATTTGACAATTTAACAAGCTTATGTTTTACTTTTTCTGTTGCAAAATCTAGTAATGGAAGCATCTTTTCTCCAATTTCAGAGTTTAGAATATAAAGATGCAATACTTGTAAAACATTCCATTACATTTTTCCCCCCCTTTTTCAGATCTAAGAGGATTTTCTATATCAACCTTAAAGTTTGAACTAGATTTAAATGTTCTCTTTCCTATGTCACAATGTGACTATTCTAAATTGGAATTCCAGGACATTCTTTAGTATTTGTATATATGTTGTCCTTCTCCATGGTATTAAAAGTGGGGTACATGGGTTGTTTGTCTTTACTCCATCTCCTTAAAGCCAATTCAGAAAGGCTAAAAAAATGTTTAAAAAATATTTAAAAACATATTGCAGCTTGACCTAATCTACTCCATAGAACCTTAATATCTCTCCAATAATAACTCCCAGAATTGAAAGAAAAAAATTCACAAAAGCAATAGAAGCACAAGCATAGAAACACAATTTGTTTCTATTTTATAATAGATGACTTAGTCTTCGATTAGAAAAGTTTAGATTTTGAAATTAGAAAACCTTTGAGCTTCTTTGTCATTCTGAAGGATATCATTGATCTTTGTTATTTTTCAATATAAGGGAGAAAGTGTAATTATAGTAAATACATGGTCTATATTTACTGTAAGAAGAATAGGAAAACTATGAATGTTTTTGCCCAAGGAATAGTCATTATTGTTTTAGATTTCTGCAGATATTTTAACATTTTAGAAGACGGGATGATTGGANGCTCAATAGCTATGATTCTGCAATAGAGAAATGAGATAAAGGAGTTTTTCAAATGAGATAATGTAACCTAATTGTTAATACTTAGGTTCTTCAACAGCGTTTGAGAGGATTTGGGACACTGAAAAAAAACATCTATGAGATTTGTTTTAACATCTCTGTGAAAATATATAGGGAAAGTGAATAAAATAGTATAAAATTTTAATTTTGGAAATTGAATACAATTTTATTTCTCAACATTAAAATGATAATCTACAGGGTTAGAATTGCATTTTAATGTGCAGAAATCTCTTCCATATTTGGAAATGTGGTGTGCACAAAGCAGACGATGGACTTTTGAAAAGTTCTTTTTCAGCCAGCGCTTAAACATTTAATTTAAACTCAGTGAGTTATTTGATAATAAAAGCAAACTTTTGGAACAAAGAGCATATATTACGTTTTACAGAGGAAGGGATTACAACTCAGAGTAATGAACTGCTTAAATTCACTCAGATGGCAAATCATAGTTAATACTGAAACCCAGGATGATTCATTCCAATTTATAGTCTTCCCATCAAATTAGCTCTCAAGTCTGATTTTTAAGAAAATTTCTTAAACATGCTGCTGCTGCTGCTAAGTCACTTCAGTCGTGTCCAACTCTGTGCCACCCCATAGATGTCAGCCCACCAGGCTCCCCTGTCCCTGGGATTGTCCAGGCAAGAACACTGGAGTGGGTTGCCATTTCTTTCTCCAATACATGAAAGTGAAACGTGAAAGTGAAGTCACTCAGTCATGTCGGACTCTTAGCGACCCCATGGACTGCAGCCTACCAGGCTCCTCCATCCATGGGATTTTCCAGGCAAGAGTACTGGAGTGGGGTGCCATTGCCTTCTCCGTCTTAAACATGAAATCAAAGTAACTTTTTGTGTGTGTATGGATCTCAGAATCCCGAAGAAGTAGATCCTCAGCTTGTCTAAGAACAAGAGGAAATAGTGTGTGCAAGTGTGCTAAGTCGCCTCAGTCATGTCCTGTTCTTTGTAACCCTTTGGACTGTAGCCTGCCAGGCTCTCCTGTCCTTGAGATTCTCCAGGCAAGAATACTGGAGTGGGTTGCCATGTCCTCCTCCAGGGGATCTTCCTGACCTAAGGAGCAAACCTATGTCTCTTATGTCTCCTGTATTGTCAGGCAGATTCTTTACCACTAGCGCCCACCTGGGAAGCCTAAAAATATTCAATGCAAGACTGAAATGCTTCCATGGGCCCTGAAATGCCTAATATTACATCCATAATTGTTGTTGGAAGGGCTCCTCTGGTGGCTCAGTCAGTAAAGAATCTGCCTGTGATGCAGGAAACCTGAGTTCAACCCCTGGGTTGGGAAGATCCTTGGAGGAGGGCATGGCAACCCATTCCAGTATTCTTGCCTGTAGAATCCCCATAGACAGAGGAGCCAGGGGGCTGCAGTCCATGGGGTCGCAAAGAGTCGGACACGACTGAGCGACTAAGCACAGCACAATTGTTGCAAAGGACAGATTAATTCCAATGAAATACATGACTACAAATCAGCATTTTAGGAAATTTAACTTCACTCCATATCATTCACTGGTGAGCTTCAAGATCCAGAAATTTATTTTATAATAAGATTGGTAATTTTTAATGTTCCGAAATCTGTACTTGGGCTTCCTTGTGGCTCAGACGATGAAGAATCTGCTTGCAATGGAGATGACCTGGGTTCAATCCCTGGTCAGGAATATATCTTGGCGTATGGGATGGCAACCCGCTTCAGTATTTTCACCTGGAAAATTCCATGGACAGAGGAGCCTGGCAGGCTACAGTCCACGTGGTAGTAAAGAGTCAGGTGCAGCTGAGCAACTAACACTTTCACTTTCAATCTATGCTTGCAGTAGACTGGCATAATTTCCATTAAATAATTCTTTGATCTGCCTCATGAATATTTTTACATTGTCATCTAAGCACATTTTATAAAAATAAGCTTGAACATTGAATTTTATAACAAACAAGCTCTGTTTGTTTGAATAAAAATTTGTATTTCTATTTAACCAACTGTGTTACATGTGGGAAATAATTTATCTTGAAATTTATCTGTTTTCAGAAGGGTATAACTTCTGGCTTTAGTAGTCTTAATTTGAAAAAAGTCTTGGAATTTCAGTTCAACAGATTCTAAGTCCATTATTTATTCATTTTGGTGCACTGTGATCCTAAGCTTTGTTAAATCTGGCTATTCAAATTCACACTCAGTTGATCTGATCGAAAATGAACTGCTTTAATTAAAATTGGGAGATAGCCCTAAACAGGAATAGTACTGAAATAATTACTTGGAAGAGCTCTTTCTTTCAAAGAGGGGCATGAATATTGGCCTGAGACTATTCTTATAAAATGAGAAGAACACATAATATTAGAGATAATTATTTCTAGGACATGGAAAACCACACATAATTTTTCCTACTTAGCAAGATTTCCTTCTACATTCAATGGAAAACTTTCATGGATTTTGCAGATATAAGAAATGATTCATAGTTCATTTTTTCTTGATATAAGCTATATATATATATGTACTATATATATTCTATAGTTTTACTCTTTTGTTCTTGGACCTCCCACAGAGCTGCTAATCACCACTTATTTTTTGATAGAATAGTTAATTATCTAAAATAATTTAAAGTTGTCATGATTTAAATGCATAAAAATAATACGTAGATTTAAAATAATAATATATTTTATACAACTGTTTTTTAGTTTAGCTNGTCAGTTACTTATTTTGGAAAAAGTAATATGAGAGATTCAAATTCCCTGGGCAAATGGTATAACACGCTGCTGCTGCTGCTAAGTCGCTTCAGTCGTGTCTGACTCTGTGCGACCCCAGAGATGTCAGCCCACCAAGCTTCCCTGTCCCTGGGATTCTCCAGGCAAGAGCACTGGAGTGTGTTGCCATTTCCTTCTCCAATGCGTGAAAGTGAAAAGTGAAAGTGAAGTCACTCAGTCGTGTTGGACTCCTAGCGACCCCATGGACCGCAGCCTACCAGGCTCCTCCATCCATGGAATTTTCCAGGTAAGAGTACTGGAGTGGGGTGCCATTGCCTTCTCTGAAAATCTAAAATATCAAAAATTAAAGTTTAATTTCTACATTCACTAAGATAAATTTATCTTAATCTGTATAATTCATGCAGAAATTTTTAAAACAGTATTTATTGAACAGCTTGATGCGTTGCCTCACAGTGAACACACCTGTGTAACCACTGCTCCAGTTAGGAAGTAGAATTTTATCATTATAGCAGAAGTCCCTCAAGCCACTCATACCACCACCTTACTTTCCCTCTTTCCCCAAAGGTAACTACTACTCTGACTTATAATAGCATAGATTACTTTTACCTGTTCTTAATATTTGCAGTGGAATCTCACAGTGTGCATACTCTGTATTTTTTTCACTTAGCATTCTATGTATTTTTCACTCAATATTAAATGAGACCACTCCGTGTTAGTTTTTTTCACTGTAGACTTTTACTACCATGTAATTATACTGTTCTATTTATTAATGCTGTGTAAAAAAAATCAGTTGCATAAAACAATAATTTCATTATTCTCAGTCTCTGTGAGACAGGAACATGGACTTGTCACGGTAAGGATAGTTTATTTTTACTCCTCAGGGGTCTAGGGTCTCAGCAGGGATTATCTGAAAGCCAGGGATGATTCAATGGCTGGGACTGGAGCCATTGGAAGCTTCTTCACACAAGTCTAGCATTTGATGCTGCTTGTGAGCTAGGACTCCCACTGGGGAGTTGGCTGGAACGTTTATGTCATCTCCCTGTGTAGTCTATTTGAGATTTTATATGGCAGGATAGTTTAGTTCCAAGAGTGAGTGTCCAGATAAATTAAAGTGAAATCTTGGCATCTTTATGATCTAGCCTCAGAAGTCATGTGCATCAGTTCCTCTATAATCTTACTTCTAAAGACAGTAGCAACAAGAAAAACAGCAAATAAGTTTAAGGTAAATAAATATAGAAAAAAACACTACATGAGAGGAGTGCTAAGGTCACGTTTTAAGAAGGTCAAATGCACTGGGAGAGGCTTCCCTTGTGGCTCAGACAGTAAGCAATCCACCTGTAATGCAAGAGGCACAGGTTTAATCCCTGGATCAGTACAAGGCCCCCTGGAGAATGGAATGTCTACCCACTCCAGTATGCTTGCCTGGGAAATTCCATGGATGGAGGAGCCTGATGGGCTACAGTCCATGCGGTCGCAAAGAGTCAGACACAATTGAGCAACCAAGTGGAACCAGAGGTTTGTCTGTTTGTTTGTGTTCAACTGTTTATTTTATAATGGAGTATAGTTGACAAACAATGCTGTTAGTTTCAGGTGCACAGCAAAGCAGCTTAACCATACATATGCACTGATCCTCCCCCTTCAAGTTCCCCTTTAATCTAGGTTGTTACACAGTACTGAGCAGCATTCCCTGTGCTACACAGCATGTCCATGGAACAGGAGGTATTTTGCAGCTGCCTTTGGAAAATACAACCTGCCCTATACTGTATTCAAACATAAGTTAATATAATGAAAATGGAAGAGTATATATTCAGAAAACGAAGATCATGGCATCCAGTCCCATCACTTCATGGGAAATAGATGAAGAAACAGTGGAAACAGTGTCAGACTTTATTTTGGGGGGCTCCTAAATCACTGCAGATGGTGATTGCAGCCATGAAATTAAAAGATGTTTTACTCCTTGGAAGAAAATTTATGACCAACCTAGATAGCATATTCAAAAGCAGAAACATTACTTTACCGACTAAGGTCCGTCTAGTCAAGGCTATGGTTTTTCCAGTGGTCATGTATGGATGTGAGAGTTGGACTGTGAAGAAGGCTGAGCACTGAAGAAGTGATGTGTTTGAACTGTGGTGTTGGAGAAGACTCTTGAGAGTCCCTTGGATTGCAAGGAGATCCAACCAGTCCATTGTGAAGGAGATCTGCCCTGGGATTTCTTTGGAAGGAATGATGCTGAAGCTGAAATTCCAGTACTTTGGCCACCTCATGTGAAGAGTTGACTCATTGGAAAAGACTTTGATGCTGAGAGGGATTGGGGGCAGGAGAAGAAGGGGACGACCGAGGATGAGATGGCTGGATGGCATCACGGACTCGATGGACCTGAGTCTGAGTGAACTCTGGGAGTTGGTGATGGACAGGGAGGCCTGGCTTGCTGCGATTCATGGGGTCACAAAGAGTCAGACACGACTGAGCGACTGAACTGAAATGAATATAGATATCCACTAACTCTTGATAGACACTTGGTTTATTTCTAGCTTGGGGATATTATGAGAGAAATTGTTATGAACACTTCTGATGTTAATATGATGTTAAATGTATCCATTTTTTTGGTTGAATGTATTCAAGAAATGGTATTGCTTCATTATAGATAGTTTCAGGTTGTGTTTTCAAGAAGCAGTGATTGAAACAAATATGCCAACATATTTGATTTATTTAAAGAGTGCTTTCCAGGAAAACCTACTGGAAAGTGAGAGAAGCAGAATAGGCAAGGTGAAAAGCTAATCTAGAATGTCATCTGAGATAGTCAGGCCTTCCTTGGCCTCATCCACAGGAGAGTCTGAAACTTAAATCACATGTCAGAGTAGTCTTTCTCTAAAGGCCGGAGAGCAATGTAATGTATCAGTTGATCATCATCGGTGAACAGTCTGCTTCACTGTGTCACATGAGTGTATGTTCCTCGGTTCTTTGTCTCATCACAACAAAGATTTGAAGTGATGGACATTAAAACCCCCTCAGCATGTCACAGCTCTCAGGTCTTGGATAGACCGTGTTATAGCTCTCAGGTCTCGAATGGACCATGTTATAGCTCTTAGACAAATCAGTGTTACAGCTCAGTGTTACAGCTCTATTTTATTTAGAAGATAGCAGGAAAATCCATCTTTGAGGCATGAGGGCACATCGATCCAAAGACATNGGGGGGGGGGGGGGGGGAGAGAGAGAGAGAGAGCTAGCTTTGGCTCCTCTATTTATATGTTTATCTCTCCCTGGGCCTGTCCTGTATAAATTGGGCCAGCCAGGAGTGTTGTTTGTTTTACCTGAGGTCCTCATTCTGGTCCTCGGACCTTCTTTTGTTTCATTTTTGCAGGCTTTTTCCTTCCTTGTCTTGTAGCCACTGCCATTTTGGACTCCTTTTCTCTGTTTTACCTACCTAACAATTGAGTATGGTGATGAAGACTGGGCAGCAATGGGATACCCCTATATAGACATGTCTACTGTCAACTGAAAGCAATTCTACAAAGTAAAGGGCAGTTATGAACTGATGGGAACCAAGATTCATGATAACGGGGGGATGGTACACAACAGAGACTAGAGACATAGGTGGAAATACTAACTGTATTTATCACAGTGCACCCTTTGAACTTGAATCTCCCATTAAGCTAATTGTATCCATTATAGTACTAAATGCTGATTTATCACTGTTCTCTAAAAAATTTACAAGTGGTAGGTTAGTAGTAGAACTCAAGAGCCTGTTCTTAATTACTTCCTATTATCTGTTATCTTCTAGATAATAGATAATAAGGCTCTATTATCTTCTCCTTCCTAACTTAATCATTCAACTCCTCTCTGCCACTCTTCTTGACTAGCACTTCTTGTCTAGGGGGCTTGCCTGATGGAGTGACCCAGTTTCTTATCTCTGAAGTGTTGGAGACCTTGATCACCATATACTTATATCACATTGCTATACTTGTCAATTTACAGTTAAGTTAGACATGGGAGTAAAAAAAAGATGCCTTGGTGGATTACACTGACATATTTCCCTCAATCCCATTTTTTGGCAGTAGTCCTATCTTTTCTTGATTATTAAGGCTAATTACCCTTAGCAGGTGTGATAACTTCTTTGATATTGGTAGTAACTTTCTTTATCTTACCTGCTCGTCTACTGACTCAAAGTTAGTGATGAGGCAATATCCTTAACTTTAATGGAAATCTTACTCTTCATCTAGTAAAAGTTTTCTTTCATGGGAATCAGAATTTTCTGGCCAAGAAGAAAACGTACAAATTCCTTGACTCACTGGAAGTGATGGTAAGCCACGCCAATACTACTTCCACTCCTTGGTCCTTTCACCTATGAACACTACCTTTGAGTCCAAACTCTCATCTAATGGCTGTTTGCTTATAGTCTATAAACACAATCAAGATTGCTTCCTTATTCTTGATGGTGTCATTGTCAAGCTGGTGTTTCAGCTGCATCGTTATGAGGCTATCTCACTCCTCTAATCGGCTAGCACCTACTAGTTGAATCAGTACGTGAAAGGACCAGTGAATTCATGGCTTTGATCAGACCTTCTTTGCTATAAAGGCTCCTTTGTTTTGAAATGATGTTATGTGGGATTTCACGTTGGTGAATCAGATACTGTGAGAGTTCATGGAAGGATGTTTTGGGTGACATCCTCAAGACATGAAAGGCAAGCAAATTTCTGGAATACATGTTAGCTCTAGTCAGGATTAATGAAACACCTTTATAGGATGGAAGGAGTCTGATGAGATCCTTTGACAATAAGTTCAGTTCAGTCGTTCAGTCGTGTCCGACTCTTTGCGACCCCATGAATTGCAGCACGCCAGGCTTCCCTGTCCATCACCAACTCCCGGGGTTCACTCAAACTCGCATCCATTGAGTTGGTGATGCCATCCAGCCATCTCATCCTCTGTCGTCCTCTTCTCCTCCTGCCCCCAATCCCTCCCAGAATCAGAGTCTTTTCCAATGAGTCAACTCTTCGCATGAGGTGGCCAAAGTACTGGAGTTTCAGCTTTAGCATCATTCCTTCCAAAGAACACCCAGGACTGATCTCCTTTAGAATGGATTGGTTGGATCTCCTTGCAGTCCAAGGGACTCTCAAGAGTCTTCTCCAA
>SJYQ01000628.1:1038050-1051967 GCA_006410935.1 Redunca redunca
CTAGCCTTATCTTACACTTAGTAGTTTTTACCTTCTATTTGCTGCCAGTATATCTTGATATAGCCAAAAGAAACTAACCAATTATTAAAAACCCGCTATTTTGAACATTTAGATTTTTTTCAGAACTTGGTTTTAAATATTATTTCTTTTTTGATTTATATACAGAAGTATTACTCTCAAGAGTATATTATTTCTTAATAAGAGGGCTAGGTGGTTGTTATGACTGTTGTGGTTTGGCAATAATTACTGATAAATACTGGACCCTGCGAGCTGCATGTTGGACTGTGGTGCATCTGAGAGTGCGGCAGGGACACTGTAAGAGTATCAGGTACACAGAGCTGTTTCTAAGAGATAGACGGCTCTGGCTACTCTTGTTTATTATCCTTCTTCACCTGGCACCTTCGTGTCTCTTCCTCTTGGCTTTCATCCCATATAGAAGCTCCCAGTCATCTCACTTCCCAGACTTTACATTTCCCATGGTATATCCCTCTCTTTACTTGATAACAATGGTCATACGCAGAAATCTAGTCTCATTTCCTCAACACAGTGTTGATATACATTTTTCTAGAACTTTGAATGACACACGATCCCTGATTTTTGTTCTGCTGTTCTGTCTCCATGCTAAGAGAATTCTCCACCACTACACAATTCTGATGAAGTATGACAGGATATTTGTGAGCTATTTTGGCCTCCATAGGTTTAATGTCCATTCCACTCACATAAGCACATGAGAAGTTTATTGCTTAGTGACATTTCTTGATCTAAAGTACCCGTCACTACTTGTGACATTGCAGCTCAGATTAAAGATCAGCCTGGATCATTGGCTCAAATGGGCCTTGAGGCCCCAGGAGTGGTTCTGTTTCTCACAGCTGCACCTCGGGCTCATCTATCCCAGTTTGGGGCTCTCCTGCCACATACACTGCCTTGCTCGAGGCAAGGCTGTCATTACAGTTTTTCAGTTGAATAAGAGAAAGGAGGCCTCATTTTTCAAAGCATATAATTATACATTCATTTTAAGAACTAGCACTATTATTGGTCCACTGCTTTATTCATATTTATGTTGGATTTTGAAAGCATGCTTATCCAATTTTTGAATTACCGTACCCATCTGATATTGTTTAGGGCTAAAAATAATTTGAGTAATGACCACATGAAAGAAATTAGACAATACAAACTGCAAAAAATATATTGCATAAAAATCAGGATCCAAGCAACTAACATTTAGACAATGGAGATCTATGTGATTTAAAAAAATTAGTTACAAAAGTAGTTCAGTATTTTGATGTGTTTTTCATACGACATATGTCAGACTGTATATAGCATATTGATTTTCATCCCTGCCAGCAAATCGTGAATGAAATGCTGCCAGTCAGAAAATTCTCTAGAAGAGAATGAAAGCCCTGAGAGCGATAACATGTAATAAATAGTCAAATGATATTAAGATTAGGTCGTCTAAAAGGTATAACTTTCAGTGGACCTCTTAGTTATTCTCAAACACTTAAAGGACTTTTACATGCTATAAACAGATGTGAATAATTGTAGACATTGCCAAGGACTTAGACTTCATTATAAAAACTAAAACCGTTCAAAAAAATAACCCAATCACATAAGGACAAATACTGCATGATTTTGCTTCTATGAAGTATCTAAAATAGTCAGTCTTATAGAAATCACAGAATAGAATGACAGTTACCAGGAACAGGGGAAAAGAAATGGGGAGTTTCTATTCAATGTGTATAGTGTTTCAGTTACACAAGATGAAACATTCTATAGATCTGCTGGACAACACTGTGCCTACAAATAATAATACTGTTTTGTATACTTAAACATCTAAAGAGAGTAGATAGGTTGTATTCTTACCATAACAATAAAAAAGTAAAGAGGGGCTTAAAAAGTAGTTGTGAGTATTATCAAAAGAAAATAGATATTTACTATAATGCTCAACTTTTTGAAATCTTTGTTGGCAAGTTCTGTGTAAAGACAGAGGGTTGAAACAGTATATCTACCTGTAGTTCCTTCTGGATTCCCACTATACAGTAAATCAAATTATTTTTTAAATGATTTAAGTCCAAAAGGTCAAAGGGAATGAAAAACTAGATAACAGAAACAAAATATTGGAGGAGAAAGATATATAAGATTGTAGAACATAATTTAGATGATTAGAAATTTATTTCAAGAGGACTAATATTCAAGTGATAGGTGTTCTAGGAAATATATGCAAATCATTAGTGAAATAATTCTTTAAAGTAATTGCAAACTCATAGAATTTATAGTCTGATAGAATCCATATGTCCAGAAAAAACAATGAATNTCATTAGTGAAATAATTCTTTAAAATAATTGCAAACTCATAGAATTTATAGTCTGATAGAATCCATATGTCCAGAAAAAACAATGAATTAGTAATGAAACCAAAATAAGTATTTGAAAACAACGCTAAACCTCAAAAGACACATTAGAATAGCTTTGGACTTCTCAACAGCAATATTACAAGGAAAAAGAGTTTGAAGCCATACTTTCAAAATTCAGAAAGAAAGTTGCTTCAAACCTAGAATTTTATATTCAGCCAAACCATTGTTCAAAAGCAGAACAATAAATAGTATCTTCACAGCTAAATGCTCTAAAAAAAAATGTCATTTAAATGCTTTCCTCAGGAAGATATTGGAGAATATTATCCATAGAAGCCATAAATAAAGGTGCCTCTGGATAGAATAAATGGTGCGCAATTGAGGAAAGAATAAAAAGGAATTCCAAGATGCCAGTGACAGAAATCAAAAAATCACAACTGAGAACCACCTGCTACAGCAACCAGCTTACATTAGATCAGGTCGGAAGTTCTAGGGGAGAATTCTCAAAAAGATAAAAGTGATAGTGCATGTGATATGTCTTAATACCCTGAGAGAATATATAAAAAAATTGAAAATTTGGAGTTTGGTTACTGTTCATTCTACAGGATATAAGGAAACATTTTAAAGATCATTTTTTTAATTTAAGAAGGAAAATGTGGTGAAGGAAAAGAAAGGAGTTTGTTACATGTGTTGCCAATGATATAAACAGTAAATTTCAAACTGATCGAAATCATGGTATAAGTTTGTTGGTAAAATGGGATGATGGGAATTTTATGTTTGTGATGCTTGGTGTACTTCAGTTTTATGTACCTCACTTTGTATATGTAGGCTTACTGATTCAAGGTAGAAGGAGAGATCAATCCCCATCTTTCTCTAGTTGGTATAATAATGCCTAAAGTGAAATAAGTTTGAAAGTTGTCTCTCTGTGTGTGTATGTAACTTAGAGATATGGAGGTAAAAGCAAAGTAATAATTTGAAAAAAAGTGAAGGGATATTCTGATATATAAAATGAAAAATGTGAGGGTAACATGAATAATCACTTCATGAAAAAATATATGGAAAATTATTTTAAACTATATATGCTTAGACTCTTCATCAAAATAAAATATGAAAGGAAGTTTTAGAAATGAAGTCATTGTATTGGATTGGCCAGTTTGTTTATGTTTTTCTGTACCAGTTTAAGGAAAAACCTCAATGAAGTTTTTGGCCAATCCAGTATTTGGTTAGCCCAAACTCCTGTTTATGCCCCTTCTTATAAAATGTCGCTTCATCTTGCTCAGAGTGAGGAAAGCATACTGGCAGCATAAGACCTTGCTCTTTTTTTGTCTCTCCTTTTTCACAACTAAAATCTGACATACATCCACATACAAAAGTCCCGTACAAAAAGGGCTACTGTATCATATGTCAAGGAATCTGGGAGCTATGGAAAATAAACTTACTTTGGCCACATGTGCAAAAGTAAATTGCCTTGGTGAACGATGAACACTTTTTAAAAGATATTCAGATAGTTGAGCAAAGATTACCTTTGGGTTTGAATTATTTTTATCTCAGTAAATGGTTTCTCTTCATGAATGAAAGGATCTAAAGAATGTCTGTCTCTATGATAAAATAGTGAATTGGAAAATACTTCAGTGCTTTGATATTTTTCATGATATGATAGTCAAAAGTACTATTCCCTAGTATTTCTGGTCTTACCCTTCAATGCATGTAATAAAATCGTACTGTCTGCCTCTTTGAGGTTAGACATGACCATGTGACTTATTTTTAAGGAATGAAATGTGGGAAGACATGATGAGTGTCTCTTCAGGGTAGGTGCAACTCCAGGTAGTAGTGTGGATAAGAAAAACATGCACTTTTAAGAAAATTGCAATACTCTCATACTGGTGGAACAAACTTTACATATATTTACTCAGGAAAGGTAACTTTATTACATGAATTTTTTTGGGGGGGTTAAAATCCAATAAACATTCTAAAAGTTAAAACTTATTGGGTATTTTCTATTTGCTAGACACTATTTTTTTTCATTATAATCCCCTCAAAAACCTTGTGTTGTAAGGTAATATTATGACCCCCATTTTACAGAAGCCTCCACAGACCATAGACTTAAAAAACTCACCAAAAGATCATAGACATACTATGCCCCCAAGCCAGAGTTTGAACTCAGGCATCTTGATGACAAAGCAGATACTTAAACTCTATGCTTTAGAGTTTACTCCACTGCAGAAATGTGATTTTTTTTAATTTGCATAAAATTTTATAAAAACACTAACATGCAGAATCTTGAGATTATGCATAATCTGAGGATACTCAATGACTTTTCACATTTTTAAAATCATATTGATTCCAAAGAGAATTATATGGATTTTTATATTTGTCCATCTTTATGTTGTAATTTTTATTTTATTTCCTTTTATCAACTTACTTTTTCTCATAGTAAAGACAGCTTCACAGGTAGCTCAGTAGCAAAGAATCCACCAGCTAAGCAGGAGATGCAGGAGACACAGGTTTGGTCCCTGGGTCAAGAAGATTCCCCTGGAGAAGGAAATGGTAACCCACTCCAGTATTCTTGCCTGAGAAATTTCATGGACATAGGACCTGGCAGGCTACATTCCATGGACTCAGAAGAGTCAGACACAGCTTAGCAACTAAAGAACAAGCATGAAGTAGCTCCAATTATCATTAACAGAGTTCCTTCTCTTACAGAGAACTAAAGTTCAAAGCATTCAAAGAATAAAAATATGTTGACCAGGCCCTTAGGAGATTAGAGTCTCTAAAGGAGAGAAAAACATATATAGGAAAAATTTTCCATTACAAGGTGCAATGGCGCAGAGCATAAAAGACATGCCAATTAAAGCCAATGAGGGTAAGAGGTCATGGAAACCAGTCCTGTGTATACATGACCAGGGAAGTAAAGTAAAGGAGCATCCTTAGCCTGGGTTTTTTTTTTTTTTTTTTTTTTCATATAGACAGGAAAAGAAAAGAGTGCAAGGGAGAAAGGACAGAACTCGTAAAACAATACTAAGAAATTCAATTTAGTTATAAGATAGAATTCATGAAAACTAAAACTGGGAGATGAGATTGGAAAAGATAAATAGGCACTTTTAACTACATGCGTTTTTGTTTGTCTATTGACAGTACTTCATGGTTCATTTATATTTATTGATGTATTGTTATTTGAGAAAATATCCAGGTTCCCTGCCTGAGAGGAGGATAGGGGCAGGGGCTGGGAGAGGGTAAAGAAATGCAAAGAAGCACCAATACTCCCTCACACTGTTTATAAAGTCATAGACACAAATGCCTTACAAAAAACTAAATGAAATAAAACTAAAGACATTGAAACATTTTTAGTTCCTACATTTCACATGCCAAATAGCTCTAGAAGGGAAGAGGAGTTGTGTTGAGCTACAAAAGATAGCAAAAGAGTAGAGCCAATAAGTTGTTTTTGAAAAGTTAATACAGTTATCTAAGACCTTATTTGGAACTATGGCCAAATGCTAATATTTGAGTAAATGGCTTCTGTGTCAAATGTTACAAGTTTAACCTTTTCTCAGCTGTCAGTAAGAGGCAATTGTCAACATGTCATACAGGTAAAAAGCAAATAAGCAAATCAATCAACTTCTCAGTTAGGATCAAGTTCCATTCTGCATTTTTCTCCTTTGCCAAATAGCAGAAGAAACAAATTTCTTCTACTGGTTATTGCAATTTAGTCTAGAACTTAAAATAATGTTCCCAAGAGAAGTGGCAGTGTTTTAATAAAAATATCTAATTCTGTTTTTGTTGCTGGTTTTATTCTTGCTCTAGCACTAAGAGTTAGCTTGCTGTGGACTGAGAAGTATTGACAAGATACAGAGGTAAGCCCATTATATCTTCCCAGGTGGCCTTTGCAGTAAAGAATTCACCTGCCAACACAGGAGACAAAAAGAACCATTCAATCCCAGAGTTGGGAAAATCCCCAGGAGAAGGAGATGGCAACCCACACCAGTATTCTCGCCTGGAAAATTCCATGGTCAGAGGAGCCTGGTGGGCTAGAGTCCATGGGACCATAGACCGTCAGACACGACTGAACACACACAGAGATAAACCAAAGCATTATGCCACGCTTATGGCAGAAAAACAAAGAGGAACTAAAAAGCCTCTTGATGAAAGTGAAAGAGGAGAGTGAAAAAGATGGCTTAAAACTCAACATTCAAAAAACGAAGATCATGGTATTTGGTCCCATCACTTCATGGCAAATAGATAGGGAAATGATTAAACTGTGACAGATTTATTTTCTTGGGCTCCAAAAATTGCTGTAGATGGTGATTGCAGCCATGAAGCTAAAAGACGCTTACTCCTTGGAAGAAAAGCTATGACCAACCTAGATAGCATATTAAAAAGCAGAGACATTACTTTGCCAACAAAGGTCCATCTAGTCAAGGTCATGGTTTTTCCAGTAGTCATGTATGGATGTGAGAGTTGGACTATGAAGAAAGCTGAGCACTGAAGAATTGATGCTTTTGAACTGTGGTGTTGGAGAAGACTCTTGAGAGTCTCTTGAACTGCAAGGAGATCCAACCAGTCCATCCTAAAGGAGATCAGTTTCTGAATATTCTTTGGAAGGACTGATGCTGAAGTTGAAGCTCCAATACTTCAGTCACCTCATGGAAAGAGCTGACTCATTGGTAAAGACCACGATGCTGGGAAAGATTGAAGGCAGGAGAGGAGGATGACAGAGGATGAGACGGTTTAATAGCATCACACACTCAATGGACATGAGTTTGAGCAAGCTCCACGAGTTGGCAATGGACAGGGAGGCCTGGTGTGCTGCAGTCCATGGGGTCGCAAAGAGTCCAACATGACTGAGTGACTGAACTGAACTGATTATGGGACATCTGGCATCATATATAAACTGAACAACAAAAAGTTGTTGCTGATGTTGCCTGTTAGTTTAACTGCTTTCCACAGTATTTCATTAACAGTTTGTGCAAATAAGTGCTGAAAAATTCAGAAAGGAGAGTTTTCTCAGTACATTAAATGGGGCTGCAGACCTTTAAAAAGTAACTGTTTATGTGATAGCATACTATAAATTAGGGATTAATTCGCAATTAGAAAATGGTTAAAATTACATTTGAGCTTTCAATGGTGTGTCTATGTGGAAAACATTTCAATGAAAGGTCAAACTTGTAAATGTTTCAAGACAAAATATTCTTCCCCCTGCTGCTGCTAAGTTGCTTCAGTCGTGTCCGACTCTGCACGACCCGTAGATGGCAGCCCACCAGACCCCCACCTAAAAACTGTGACGTTTACACTGTTTTTTCCGCTCTGGCAGAATAGACACCTATGGCTGTTATACTTTTCTGAGCTTGTCTGTTGGTGGTGAATGTGTGCATATGTCTTTTGTAGAAAGATGCTAGTAATAGATTTTTTTTCCCCCTGTAGTGTATGTGTGAGTATGCACATCCATAATTCATCAAAACAGACATTTGGAGAATGAATTAAGCACACCAACCACTTTTCTGAATCACAGGGTTTCATGTTTGCTTATTAAAATAACAATAGTTTTTTTGACCAAGTGCAAATGTGGTTTTAGCATATAAATGTATTCTTTTTGCAAATAATTTTTCAGTATTCTGTTTAAAACTTCTTTTCTAATGAGTCATATAAGCAGAGATCTTTTAAATGAATAATTCTTCTTGGCCAAAAGTGAGTAGTCTATAAGCAAGTATATTTCCACATGTTAAAGGACACATATACTGGAGAAAAAGAAACATGTCCTGTAAATTAAATACAAAAGTCCCGGAATGATTTATAGAACTGAGTACATCATAAGCAAAGAAATAGGAAGAAGTTTTCAGAAGCAACGCTTAGGGGGAAGCATAATCATAGCTTTAGAACTCTTAATAAGTTAAGGAATAAAATTCACATAAGAGGGATACTACACTATATATTCTTTGAATCTTATTATATATGTATAGATATGCATTTGGTGTTGATATGGCAGAATTTATATGCCAAGACAAAATGCAATTTTTCCTGTACTATCATTAAAGTAGCTAGAGAAAATCCAAATAGAACATAAAATTTTATGGTACATGTGGAAAAGCTCATATTTTGGAGACAAATTTTCAATTTCCTTGCTACCTTGGACTTTAGATAGTTCAATTTTATTTTCCATTAAAATTCCATGTTGTTTATTGAATGAATTAATTGTGTTTCTACCAGGTCAATGACTGCATTTTCATTCAGTAACTTACACAGACTAGGAAATGTGATGATAGATATCCAGAGTGGCTGTAATGTTGTATTAATGAGGAAGAAAAATCACAAATGGGCTGCACTTGCAAGATGGGTTTCTTCTTTTTCTAGGGAGTAAATATCCCCCAGAGAATTTAACAGATCAAACACTCCTAGAAACTCTATACTTGTACAGGTTTTTAAAAAATTCTTCTAAAAAAGTAGAGGCTGAGAATAACAATCTAAGCTTGTAGAGATTTATTGCAATCTCTTATTTCTCTTTGGAGAATGATACTTAGAGAAGCCTATTGGATTCTAAGCCCTGTCAAATCTGCTATAAATTTAGTGTCCTGTAGTGAAGCCCCAGTATACTGATCCAGTCATCTCTGACAAAGCTTATCTTTTGTCATCAGATTGCTAAACAAATAGCTCTACTCAAAAAAATGACAAAAATCTTCAAGTTTTAAAATGTAATTTCTTAAAATTTATATAACGTGTATCTGCATAACTTTGTAAAATATATTAGCAAGTTTGTGAAAGGACAGAAAATTGCAGAATGTAATTATCTGAAAAAGTCTAGTAAGCAAACAGTTTTTTATATTTTCTGGCATGTATTTATTCTTACATTATGTCAGTCTTACATGTTATACATTCAGGGTACACATCTTTTGTTAACCAAGATACCATAATACATCTTGAGAAAAATGCCATTATTATTTTAGGAAGATTTATTTATTGAACCATAGAAACTCAGCATTAGAAAGCATCTCAAAGTTTCTCTGAGCCCCTTCTTTCCTAGTGCACTATGGTGTGACACACAGAACACGGTTAGGAGCTACTCGTGCTTGTCAACTGTTGTTTATTTTCTCAACCATCCCCATCCTTAGCCAGTTGTCTCTGTGTCATAAAAAAATAAGGGGCTTCCCTTGTAACTCCATTGATAAAGTTTCTGACCACAGTGCAGGAGACCCGGGTAAAATCCTCATCACCTGGATAGCCAATTTCATACATTATATTTTTTTTCTGGTGGAAATGCCCAAGAATATTTTTGTTTCCTAACTAAAACTCATTTAGTCCCTTTGAAAATGATTATTACTTTATCTCTTTATTTTAATTTTATCCTCACTTGAGGAAAATGTAATTGATCTCTTTCCTTTACACTTTGGTTAATATGGTTCATGAGAATTTTAGTGAGCCAAGTCACTAGGCCCATTTTTGTTTTATGTACACATATTAGGAAAAGCTTCACAAATCTAAATTTACCATATAGTAGCCCTGTCATATCTCCCACTAGGGTTTTTGTTTTGTTTTTTTTTTTACACATAGCTGCATTTAGTGTAAAAAAAAAAATCTTAGGCTTGTTGGAATGATGCATGTGAAACTGCATTCTCATTTCACAATATTTTTTAAAAGGTATATTGCAGTTGTTTCAGCCCACTGAAAATGTGTACAATTTAGTTACTGGTCATCTATTTGTGCATTAAGCATATTTCCTACTCTAGACCTATTTGTATCATTGAAAACCGTATAGTTAGGATGCTTGGGGTTGGTATACTGGGATGACCCAGAGAGATGGTATGGGGAGGGAGGTGGGAGCAGGGTTCAGGATTGGGAACACGGGTACACCCGTGGTGGATTCATGTTGATGTATGGCAAAACCAATACAGTATTGTAAAGTAAAATAAAAAAAAAAATTTAAAAAAATACTGGGGAGATTACTTCTAATACTGTAATTTAATACTGAATTATTTTCTCATAATGAGAAAGGAGATTTCAGATGATTATAGTGGAACCTTTAACTTCAACTCAACCTGTGGTTTGATGGTTGCACTCCCATTGCAGCTGTAAGAGAGGAAAAGATAGTTAGATGTTCAACATTGAAGATGAGGACGTAGGGCTCTAGAGAGCAAAGTTGCATTTATCATGATGATCATAGGTGATGTAAAACTTTGAAATCTCAATGGCATATTTATAGATTTTCAAACAATGTATATTGAATAAATGGATGATCAGAAATTTAATTTACATGAGAAATCAACATAGCTTCTTCATTTTAGCTTTCCCCATGTATTGACAGTTTCTGGTCAGTCAGTAACTATAAGGATTTCATGTAGAGCTCACGATTCTCAATTCAACTGCTCAGGAATTTAAATTTTTGTCTTCAAACAGGCAGTCTTGAGACCAATATCATTGTCTTCTCTACTTGTTACCTTGTTATTTTTTGCTGATCATGCCATTTTCTCTGCCTACATGCCCTTGAAAGTATGTGTTTCGTTCTCATTCAATAGATTGCCCTTACCTTCTGGCCCTTTTGAAATCACTGCTTACCTTGGCAATGATTGCCCCTCTCTCCTCACTCTGCTGCCTGATGGAGGCCCTTTTAATATTCTTCCCAGGAACCAGCCTCCTTGTATGTGTATGATGCCAGGGTGTTCCTTGCTGTCCAAAATCATCACAATTCCTATTCCCTCTTCTAGTTCTTTGGGCACAGAATGATGTTTCTTGGGAACACCAAGACACAAGTGTCTACTTTCATCACTTATCCAAGCATATTGATTTTATATTTCTTTCAGCCATTCGAACCACTGACCAGGAAATTAAAGTCTAATGAGACCCCCCAAAAAAGCATTTATTAATATCTCTCATATATCCAATAATGATATGATTCAGATTGAACTGTGTGTATGTCATAAAGTATTTAAATCCACACTTGAGGTTATTATTGACCAGCCTAATTGACTGAGCATCATTCTGTTATCCCTCTGTTTATTGAGTGAGAGAGTAAACCCTCTTATGTGTCTATGAGTAAACAAAGCAGATGGTACAAATTCATTTGCATAAAAATGGGGACCCTGTATAGAAAGTGAAGTACTATTTTGTTCCTAAAATGGAATCAGTGCCCAGAGAGCTCCACAGCTCAACACTTGACCTTCTAGAGCTCTACTAGGGGCCCCTAGTGGTGGTTTTCTCAGCATCATCCCTCTTTCTTCCCTTACAGCTCAGGCATCTTCAGACCCCTTGGCAGTTTGAAGTAAATAGTACCAGTGTCAGTTATTAGTGATGCACTTTGTGCCCTTAATGGCAAACAGATGTATTCATTAAGAGAATGTTCTTTGCAGGGATTTTATGGATTTAAAAGATTTGAAAGGAATAAGGAAAACAGGACCTTTCTGAGATGCACTGGAATGAGCATTAGTATATAAGCAAAAATAATTTGAAAGAATAAACGTACCTGCTGTGTCAGCTGTTGTATGGATGGAGAATATAAGCAAAAAAATAAGTTATATTTATAAATAAGTGAATAATTTGAAAATTCACTAATATAGATATCTATATTATAGCTAAAAAATGATATAAAGAAAAAATCTATTTTCTTTAAAAAATCTAACAGGATGCTTACATTTTTTATTTTTAAAGCTACAATTTTAAAGGAATGATATTGAATATTTGTGGTCTTCATAACACTCTGAAGACTAGAATCAGAAAGTTTAATTTGCATGCAAGTCAATGTCTATCTAAAAATACATTAATATTCTCAGTAAAAGAAATCTTTATTTTTGAAAGTGCTTTTATAGTATGACAATTGTCCCCACTATTAGGTGAACTTGGAAACCCCAACCTCACAATAATAGAAAATTTTTTGAAAGGAATTTAACGTGAATACCACAAATTTGGGTAAATATTTGTGAGACGGAAAAACCCCATGGTACAGAATATAAGCAACCCTGTGTAATGAACCCAAGACCTATTTTCTCCATATTGCTCTCATCAGAATAAATAAGAATGGTGCAGATTTGGAGATAATGTAATGAACCTTCATTCCTTTAATTAACATGCCCTGAAGATAATCTATAATAGAGAAAGATAGAAGAAAGTAGTATTTAAGAACCTCTAATGTGCAAGCAGATGTCTTCAGGGGAAGGGGGTGGGACATCAGCTTTATCCTTTCTGCTTCATTTGTAGACTGACTGAGTACCAAGGTGTTCAGGAAAAATAATTTCACTGTGCTTCCCAACAGAATTCAAATCAAGTTGATGCTTCAATTAAAAATCAATGTTAAAAATATCATAAAATGTATAATTGCAGTTACATACAATGACAGTTTTTATACAACTCTCCAGCTACTGGCTCCGTAATTAGCCTAGACCCTGGATAGAAGCCATGTTATACTTTTCAGTCTAGAGGTCATGAACAATTTGACAACCATGTACTAATCTATAAAATTATGGGCTTCTGGAGAACATGATCTTTATTCTATTTTTACTTAATTCAAAGAATTGAGCATAGTATTTAGTCTAGAGTATGGGCTTCCCAGGTGATGCTAGTGGTAAAGAACCTGCCTGCCAATCCAGGAGACATAAGAGAAGTGGGTTCGATTCCTGGGTCGGGAAGGTCCCCTGGAGAAGGGAACAGCAACCCACTCCAGTATTCTTGCCTGGAGAATCCCGTGGACAGAGGAGCCTGGTGGAATACAGTCCATAGGGTCGCACAGAGTCGGACACTACTGAAGTGACTTAATATACACACACGGAAGTACTACAAAGATATACCAGATAAACCCACATAAGTTTGCAAAGGTAGGTATTAATATAAAAGGAGTTTTGAGACTAAAGATAGTTTATCATAAAGCTCTCCCTAAAGATTGCTTCTTTCCTCTCTGTACCTCTCAAGTACCTTGGAGTTATGGCTCTAACAGTAATGAGGAAATAGTTGTTGCATTTCTCTTAATGGCAGACATCTAAATTTCACACCTTTGTCAAACATACAAACACAAGTGTTTGCCTGAAGAATTGCATCAAAACATTTTATTAGGGTTGTTATTATTAATACTAGGGAATCTAGTTACAAATTCTCTGCTTTTGTGACCTTTTCCAACATTTCCTCGGAATATTTAAGGGAAAATCACATTTGATAAGGGAACTTGGCATTGTCATTGCAAATGGGACTTGGCTTTATAGGAGTTGTATGCAGTGTGAAATTACTTTCTTCCCTGATTTTATCCTGATCTTGCTTCTTCCCATAAGTTTTTAAAATTTAGTAATTCCTGAAAACTGCTTCAGCTACTAAAATAGACTTTAAGAAAAAGACATGATTTGATTTAATTCTCTGTAATTAGCCCTTAACTACTTTTTAAAAAGTGTTCAACATAGATTTTTATCTTGTTTTATAGAAATGATGATCAGTGGATTGCTTCTTTGAGATACAGGTTTAAACCATTTAGCTTTTTTGTTGTAAACTACAAAAATATTCCACTTTCAGCTGTAATTTTCCTTGCACAATATATGCATATTTAAAATTCAATACTGAGTTCATTCAGAAAATTCTTATAGACTTTCTAACTAACACTAAAAATTTTC
>SJYQ01000628.1:1065228-1094685 GCA_006410935.1 Redunca redunca
TCTTTGTGCCAGTACCATACTGTCTTGATGACTGTGGCTTTGTGGTAGAGCCTGAAGTCAGGCAAGTTGATTCCTCCAGTTACATTCTTCTTTCTCAAGATTGCTTTGGCTATTTGAGGTTTTTTATATTTCCATACAAATTGTGAAATTATCGGTTCTAGCTCTGTGAAAAACTGCTGGTAGCTTGATAGGGATTGCATTGAATCTGTAGATTGCTTTGGGTAGTATACTCATTTTCACTATATTGATTCTTCTGATCCATGAACATGGTATATTTCTCCATCTATTAGTGTCCTTTTTGATTTCTTTCACCAGTGTTTTATAGTTTTCTATATATAGGTCTTTAGTTTCTTTAGGTAGATATATTCCTAAGTATTTTATTATTTTCATTGCAATGGTGAATGGAATTGTTTCCTTAATTTCTCTTTCTATTTTCTCATTATTAGTGTATAGGAATGGAAGGTATTTCTGTGTGTTGATTTTATATCCTGAAACTTTACTATATTTTATACTTATTCCACAATTTGTTTTTATTTATTGTAGATAACGTATAACCCTTGTCAGTTTAAATGATCTATCTATATGTCTATGTCTATATATAAATGTACTGATATATAAAATTATATTATCACTTTGAAAAATTCTTATTAAATCACTCCATGTGCTGTCCTGTGCTGTGGTTAGTCACTCAATCATGTCGGACTCTTTGCGAATCCATGGACTGAATGGACTTCCAGGTTTCTCTGTCCATAGAAATCTCTGGGGAAGAATACTGAAATGGGTAGCTGTTCTCTTCTCCAGGGGATCTTCCCCACCCAGGAATCAAACCAGGATCTTTTGCATTTAGGCAGAATCTTTACCAACTGAGCTACCATGGAAACCCAAATTATTCCATAAGTACACACACACAGACACACACAGACGCACACACAGACACATATATATCATAAAGATACAGATAAATGAATTCCCACAAAATGGCCAAACCTTTTGAACTAACTTCACTTCAAAAAGCCTCACACAAAAGCATGAGAAACATATGCAAAATTTAATTACCAAATGATACTTGGAAATGAGCAATAAGGAGAGGTTTTTTGTTTTTTTTTAATCTTATGAAGACAGGAGGAAGAACAGATTTTCAGAGAAAGAAAATACAATTGCCTAATCTGTTTTACAACTCATCATTATCTTCAGCATTTTCTCAGGGATACAATATTGTCTTGCCTCTCTTCACAACACTCTAGATATTCTGAATCAGAGAATTCCAAACCAGCTGTACAAATTTGAATTGCTATTGATTTTGGAAGTAATAGCATTCAAATTCCTGTGAAATATGTTTTAAATATTGTCATCTTGGAGTCAGATTGCCAACACAAGAGCAACTGAAAGCAGCTTGTAGCAGTTGATGAGAAGATCTTTATTTTCACGGTATGTTTTAAATGGTGAAAATTCTATTGTTTTATCTCCTGGTGCAAGGGGAATAGTCTAGAAAGGAGCCATGTAATCTGCTGACTATGTCAGCAGGTTGTGCATGTTAGTCACTCAGTCATGTCCGACTCTTTGCAACCTCATGGACTGTAGCCCACCAGGCTCCTCTGTTCATAGGATTCTCCAGGCAAGAATACTGAAGTGGGTTGCCATGTCCTCCTCCAGGGGATCTTCCCGACTCAGGGATTGAACCCAGGTCTCCTGCACTGCAATCAGATTCTTTACTGCCTGATCCATCAGGGAAGCCCATCAGCATAGGGTGATTCAGTTAGTGGAGTGCTGTACTCATCCTTTTAGACAGAGTCAGTATGGTCTTCCGATCAAAAAGAACCTTAAGTTTCTAAATTAGAAGAGGGAAGCACTTGGCCACGGGGACCATATCAGTTCACTTCTGCTGGGAGATTCAGCTCTCTCAATCCTCCAATGGAATTAATCCATCTTTTTTAGTTTCCCTCACTTCTGTTGCCACAGTAACTATCCAACATCCCTACAGTTTAATTCACCACTGAAAAGGCAACATTTTAACATTTTTGGACACAAATTGGCAAGATACACAGCTGCTGGATTGATTCCAGGTCCGTTGAGGATATCAAAATCTGCAAATGCTCAAGTTCCTTATATAAAATGGTGTAGTATTTGCATATAAACTACACATATCCTCCCACATACTCTAAATCATCTTGAGATGCCTTATATTATCTTGTATAATGTAAAAGCCGTGTAAATAGTTGTAAGGATAGTGTAAGTGCTATGTACATAGCTACTAGTGCACAGCAAATTCAAGCTTTGTTTTTGGGAAACTTTCTAGAATTACACCCCACCCCAATAGTTTCAGTCTCTTGATGGTTGAATCCACAGAGGTGTAACTGCAAATACTGAGGGCCAGCTATAGTAAGGGGCTTCCCTGGTGGCTCAGATGGCAAAGAATCTGTTTGAGATGCAGGAGACCAGAATGTGATCCCTCTGTGAGGAAGATCTGGATAAGGGAATAGCTACCCACTCCAATATTCTTGCCTGGAGAATTCCATGGACAGAGGATTCTACGGGGACTATAGTCCATGGTGTCGCAAAGAACTGGACATGACTGAGTAACTAACACTTTCACTTTTCACAGCTATAGCAGGAAATATATGGTAGAAAAATGAGAAGTAACTCCAGTAGGTAACTAAACATTCCATGTGTAAGCAAAATGTCTTTAAGAGATATGTTACAGTACTTCTAGTATTTGAAATGTACTGTAGTTTAGGAGCAATATCTGATTCAAGGAACACTTTGTGTGTGCATACAGTTGTAATACTGACAGTGAAAATTACATGCAAATGCACTGATGTGATCTCTCACTTCAGGGAACTTGTGCCCCTCTGCTACAGATAAAACATCCAAACACAGTTAAATCAAGTCAGTGTGAGAACACAGATGCAACTTTCAGTTCTGAGTGAACAATTGTAGGAAGGCTTTACATATGTATGAAATTCTAGGTGTCCTCTGTTGCTCCGCTTGAAATACGGTTATGGGGAGGGCACTGGAGACAAAAAACAAAAACAAACAAACAAACAAAAAACATGATTAAAATATCAAGAAAAGCATAGACATCCTTTAGTCAGATCAAAGAATGACAGAAAGAAAATCTTCTGTGAATCAGAGTAGGTGTGAATAGAGTGGCAAATATAAAAATGGAAATGTAGATAAATATTAAGTATTTTTGCATCAGCCTTTCAAATTATCCTATAACAAGAACTAAGATAAGTTTCTTTCCTAATAAATAATCATCAGTTCAGTTCAGTCACTTAGATGTGTCCAACTCTTTGCAACTCCTTGAACTGCAGCACGCCAGGCCTCAGTGTCCATCACCAAAATCCCAAAGCTTGCTCAAACTCATGTCCATCAAGTCGGTGATGCCATGCAACCATCTCATGCTCTGTCGTGCCCTTCAATCTTTCCCAGCATCAGAGTCTTTTCCAATGAGTCAGTTCTTCACATCAGGTGGCCAAAGTATTGGTGTTTCAGCTTCAACGTCAGTCCTTCCAATGAATATTCCAGAACTGATATCCTTTAGGATGGACTTGTTGGATCTCCTTGCAGTCCAAGGGACTGAGAGTTTTCGCCAACATCACAGTTCAAAAGCATCAATTTTTCAGTGTTCAACTTTCTTTATGATCCAACTCTCACATCCATACATGACAGGACTAAAATGAAATTGTCTTTCCTTTATTTAAGTTGAAATAAAGCTACCAAATAATATGAATATTATCACTTTGTCACTATTATAAAATGTTACATTAAATACAGCCATTTAAAATGACTAGTTTTAGTGGTATAAAAACAATTTAATGTCAAATATTTAATCAACTTAATATGTAATATTTCCATATGATATGCATATATGCTGCTTAATTTATAAGTTCTCAGATATTTTCAGCATCCATAGACAATTCAGAATCTATTTTTCTTCTAAATAGATTGGGATAAATCGGGTCCTAGAATTATACGTATGAAAGTGAAAGTGAAGTGGCTCAGTCGTGTCCGACTCTTTGAAAGGCCATAGACTGTAGCCTACCAGGCTCCTCTGTCCATGGGATTTTCCAGGCAAGAGTACTAGAGTGGGTTGCCATTTCCTTCTCCAGAAGATCTTCCTGACTCAGGGATCGAACCCAGGTTTCCCACATTGTAGGCATACGCTTTACCGTCTGAACCACCAGGAAAGTCCAATTATATGTATATATGTATATTTCAGATTATATGTATGTAATTATATGTATATTTACGGATAAATTACCATATGTGCAAACTAAATAAATTTTGTATAAAGAAGTAGTTTTCAAACAGCTTTTGGATTATTAATCTGCATAGTTCTTTGGATAACAAGAGTATCAATTCATACTTAGCCAGGATACACACACATTTAATGAAAAGATCAATTAACTAGAAAACCTTATGACTCTATTGGTTTCTAACTCAATGAAATTAAAAGTTCTATTATAAAACATTGTCTTTCTTTAGTTTACTAAGGACACATTTCTTGTCATGAGATTATCATCGCAGCTTTGAATTAGGCTTCTGGTGCTGTTAATTTTGCTTGGTTTATACTTTTTTATGAAGATATATCTATACATTTTATTTTATAATATATATTATAATANAGAAGCTATAATGAAATGGTTCTCAAATCTAACCATTTATAACTCTTCATTGCTACCAAACTGTCTTGGCAGTGTCTATCACCATCTCTTTTCTGTACAATTTTAATAACTTCCTGATTAGTCTTCCTTCCATTATTCTTTTAATTTCAAATCTATTGTGCACACTGATGACCAAGCCAGATTTCTAAATGGGAAGTTTGACTGTTTACTTTACAAAATATCCCTGTTCCTCATAGAATAATATCTATTGGGACGTATAAAAATTAATGATTTTCTGTTGTCTTCCTAACTTTAATGTGCCATCAACTGCCATCTCATGCCCTCTAGCTAAATTGGGTTTGTTGCCAATCTCAAAATACATTTGAGTTTATTTACCCTTGTCTATGTGCTACCCTAGTGGCTCAGATGGTAAAGAATCCACCTTCAATGTGGGAGGCCTGGGAAACTAGAGATCTCTTCAAGAAAATTAGAGATACCAAGGAAACATTTCATGCAAAGATGGGCATGATAAAGGACAGTAATTGTATAGTAGCATAGACCTTAAATCTCTTAGATGCCAGTGATAAGATTTGTTAGTATAAAATAATAGTGTGATGGGAAAGATAATGTAGATCTTAAAAGTTAGAAGTAGTTAAATGGAGCATGCAGAATTCAAAGACTACCTTCAATGACCCTTGGCCTTCTATAGTCTTCGCCCTTGAGTGTGAGTAGTAACTGTAAATAGGAGGACATATCATTCGATTATGTTACATTAACGTAAGCAAAGACAAAGTGATATAGCCAAGGTAGATTTTATTTCCTTGTCAATAATGTATAATAATTTCCTTGCAAAATTTTTTTAAATTGCATTACCATTTCTTCTTTCTCCTGTCTCGTCTGGATCACTATAATATAACATTTGGTCTCTCTGTTACTCATGGATGCTCATTCACTATCTCTCAGTCATGTCTGACTCTTTGCAGCCCCATGGACTGTAGTTCACCAGGCTCCTCTGCCCATGGAGTTTCCAGGCAAGAATACTGGAGCAAGTTTCCATTTCCTCCTCCAGGGGATCTTCCAGACCTAGGAATGGAACTCAAGTCTCTTGAGCCTCCTGCATTGCAAGTGGGTTCTTTACTGCTGCACCACTGAGAAGACCCTTACTCATGGAATCTCCCTTTATTCTTCACATGGTCACTACTACTACTACTGTTACTACTACTACTACTACTACTACTAAGTCGCTTCAGTTGTGTCCAACTCTGTGCGACCCCATAGACGGCAGCCCACCAGGCTCCCCCGTCCCTAGAGTCATCTTAAAATTCAAAGCTGATTCTGTTATTTGTCTCTTTAAAATGTTTTGGCAACCTCCAATTCATATTGTAGTCTTCTTTTAGTTGCTGAAAATCTTATTTAAATGAAGTAGTGCATAAAGAATCAATACATTCAACTGAAAAAAAATTAATAACATAAATAGAGCTTCTCCACTTGAAGTATGGTTTAAAGCTCATATCATTGAACGTCCAGCTCCTTATTCCCTGCCATGAAATTTGAGGAGTTTCTAAGTTTATTTGAAAACTCTAGGTTTATGACAGAAAGTCCTGAAATTACCTAGGACTGCTGTAGTCAAGACATTTATATTTTAAACATCACATCGTAAAATAGAATATGATTATTAGCTAGAATATGAGGACAGAGAGTGACATAGTAACTTCTGGACCACCAGACTTCTAAGTTCCCATTAGACATTTTACCAAAAAATCCTGCTGTCATCTACATGCAACTTGCTGAGATAGTTTGAAGTTTCAGTAGATCACAAATGGAATTAATACAGAAGTCCTTAAAATTCTGGAAGACAAATTTAAATGTGTAAGTTTTTTTACTTTTCCTTGATTATTTCCTAGAAATTTTATTATGGTCAAGGCCAAAGACTAGCAATTAGGAGCCCCAAGGCATATATTGTCTTTCAAAATCATTAAAAAAAAAAAAATGCTAAGCTTAAAATCCCTTAAAGCTTAAATGGCAGTTTTACCTTTTCTTTTAATGAAAATATGAATTGAACAGAGTTACAAAGAAAATGGAACAATTTTGTCATAAATAATATTTAAGTCTAGTTTGTGCCAAGCATTATGTGAGGTAAAAGAGATTCGGTGGAGAAAAACACAGATGTGGCTTCCACCCTCTCAGCAATATAGAAAAGCCAAAACGCTGTTACTTGCTTCAAATTGTCAGCTTGCTCTCAGGTTTATGTTTGTGTTTTGCTTTTCCAATTTGATTTGTTTTACACTGTGTTCATCAGCTGCCAGTTGTAAGCTGTATAACTATAAAGCCTAGTATCAATACTACTTTTGATTCTGGAGTGTTTCTCCCAATTGCTGAGTCATCACTGAGCTACAGAGATGCAATAGAATTTATTTGTATAGCTTTAAAATATATTTTTCAGTGTTTTAAAAAATAAGGTAGAATTATATGAGTTTAGATGCCAGTAATTGCAAATTTAAATGTATTTGAATTTGTAGTTTTTATTTAATTTTGAAAATTTTTGTTTTAATCTCTCCTTCCTCATCTTAGTATTACCATCAGCACCATATGTGAAGTAGGCATAACTTTGAATTTAGTAAATATTCCCATTGGTTGTATCAGCTTAAACTCCCACTAGGACTATGAGAGTCTTTCTACTGGTGATCATTCCTGTCAACACTTGATATTATCAAATTTCTGTTTTGGGGGTCCATTTAATTTTAGCCATTCTTCAGGAACTACAGTAATATCTCACTGGAATTCTAAATAGTATTTTCCTGGTTACTGAACATCTTTTCATATTGGATGCTTTTTTATACTCAGATGTTTTAATCTATTAAGAGAATTTTTATGCTTTCATTTTTTTCTCATTTTACTATAAAAATTCAAATAGAGAGTAATGCTGACAGATTTTCATGATGAAAACAAGTCTAGCTATTACCTAGATACAACCATTAATATTTTACTGTATTTGATTTATTACATTATCTCTCCATTCATTTAAACCCTGTCCTATNCTATAGTTAATCCACTCTATTTATTCTGATACATTTCAAAGTACATAAAGAGATCAATATTCTTTTCACTATGAAAGATTCTTTTTGAAGGTTCTAAGATTTTATATTGGAGGTTTGTTCTTTTATAACTTGAAAGATCCCTTCTGTTTTCCATCACGTGTCTTTTGATCAGTCGCTTATCAACCTTACATTGTGTCTTTTTTGTTTAACTGCTTTGAAATTTTCTGTTTGGAATTTTAACTTTAGCAGGTTTATTACTGTGGATCTGGTTATTATAAGATAACTTCTATTTTTTGGAAAGTTCTCAACTGTGCAGTATATTTTCATGGAACATTAAACCATAGATACTTTAATGTTCATTTATGAAAATTGAAATAACTGGCTCATCTATCTGTGTAGTGTCTTTTTTATTTCCTCTCTCTTGGTTCAATTTGTTGTTCAATTTGTTGTGGTTGTTATGTTTGAAATTCATATTTGAAAAGCGAATATTGTTTATAAAAATTCAGAGTTCTATAGGATAATATGTTCCTTACTCTTCTCTGGAAGGTGGCTTGAGTAAGGTCCAGTCACTTTAATCCAATATAGGGGGGAAAAAAAAGCTGTAGTTGGTCACGGTTTGTAAGGTCAGTGACCATCTTTTAATTGCCTTCTCCAACTGAAAACTGGTTCTACTTACTAGAACTCTCTTTCTTGGTGAGCTTTCCATCTCACTTTCTTTTCTCTGCAATATTAAAACCTACTACTTGTTTTTAGGGGCTTTTTAGCCTAATGTCTTGACCTCTTTCCTGGTTCAACTTAAGACTTTAGCAGATGCCTCAGTGACAGAAACTGTGGGGTTTGGCTTATTTATCTGCCCTTCTCTTCTGTTGGAAATTTGGGTTTCCTACCTCTTGCCTCTCTTGGTAGCTTCAAAGTCTAGTTTTTTTATTTTATTTTTTAATTATTTATTTTTCAATTTAAATTTATTTATTTTAATTAGAGGCTAATTACTTTACAATATTGTATTGGTTTTGCCATACATCAACATGAATCTGCCACAGGTATACACGTGTTCCTCATCCTAAATCCCGCTCCCACCTCCCTCCCAGTACCATCCCTCTGGGTCATCCCAGTGCACCAGCCCCAAGCATCCTGTATCATGCATCAAACCTAGACTGGTGATTCATTTCTTATATGATATTATACATGTTTCAATGCCATTCTCCCAAATCATCCCATCCTCTCCCTCTCCCACAGAGTCCAAAAGACTGTTCTATACATCTGTGTCTCTTTTGCTGTCTCTCATACAGGGTTATCGTTACCATCTTTCTAAATTCCATATATATGCATCAGTATACTGTATTGGTGTTTTTCTTTCTGGCTTACTTCACTCTGTATAATAGGCTCCAGTTTCATCCACCTCATTAGAACTGATTCAAATGCATTCTTTTAAATGGCTGAGTAATACTTCATTGTGTATATGTACCACAGCTTTCTTATCCATTCATCTGCTTATGGACATCTAGGTTGCTTCCATGTCCTGGCTATTATAAACAGTGCTGCAGTGAACGTTGCGGTACACGTGTCTGTTTCAATTCTGGTTTCCTCAGTGTGTATGCTCAGCAGTGGGATTGCTGGGTCATAAGGCAGGTCTATTTCCAGTTTTTAGCCCTGTGAGATAGCCAAAAACTCTGCTAGCTTCTATACTTCTTAGCTGCAATCCTTCTTATGAAGTATTTTCATCATTTCTCCCTTTCCTAAGAATGAGACAAATCCTGAGCATTTGGAATGGCATTTTTCCATCTCCCAAGTTGCCTTTTCTCTATACTCTTTTATTCTTAAATTCTGATTGTCTCAAAAGTCCCCTGTTGCCTTAAAGCATGATATTTTTTGTTTTATATTCAGCACTTTTTCCTTCTCAGAAATGTTGATTTTCTGCTAGGAAATGGAGGACCCAATAATTTAATTTATATGGAAAATACAGCTTCAAGAATGAATGGAAGCTTTATTGCTTTCTAGTGCTAAATTTGGACCTAGATTTGGATGGTCTGAGAAAGATGGTACCTGTGTTAGATAGTTCCTTTTTTTCTGGCTCCAGTAACTCCTAACATAATCATGTACAGATAGGTATAGAAGCCAGAGGTTGAATGAGATATTTTCACTCAGTTTTTGACCACTGACAGTATTCAGGAATTAAGAAAGAGGAGGAGTTAGTAGTATCTTAATGGAAAAATTTCGTGACTCTGGCACTGTGAGGTCTCAGTAGAAGACAGCATCCCTTTTGCTACTCAGTTGTTTGTTTTAGCTTAGGTTGTCTGGGACCTGGGTTTCCCAGATGGCTCAGTGGTAAAGAAACTGTCTGCAAAGCAGGAGATGGGTGTTCGATTCCTGGGCTGGGAAGATCCTCTGGAGAAGGAAATGGCAACCCACTCTACTATTCTTGCCTGGAAAACCCCATGGACAGAGGAGCCTGACAGGCTATAGTCCGTGGGGTAGCAAAGAGTCAGACATGACTTAGTGACTAAACAGCAGCAGCAGCCGCTCTGAGAGCTAACCTCCTGAGCAGTGGTATCAGGGTTGTCCTGCAGGATAGTGGCAGCCATGATAACAATGTAACTCAGGATTCAAGTGGCATTTTGGACAGAAGACATCCAACAGGGGTGCTGAGAACATTTGCAACATGAGAAAGTCCACAAGTACGCCAGAGGTACAATCTGGGATGCCAGCCGGCTAGTGGGGGATGAAGTGGCATGGAAAGTAGCAGGATTAGTGAAATGTGATGAGATGAAGACTTGGTCTATTTAGAAATTAAATTTTAATGTTTAAATTCTGACTTAAAGTCTATCTCATTCAAGCAGTATATCACAAAAGACCTTCATGATCTCTAGATAACCCTTTTCTTTTACTCCTTAAAATTTGTTCCATATATATATATAGTTGTTGTTGTAATTTCTGTCTGTGATTAGCTCATAGGCCCAGGGGTTGGATGCAGCATGTATTATTTTCCTACTGTTTCTGCAGCAAATTGTCACAAATTTAGTGACCTAACAAAAATTTACTATCTTACAATTTGCTACATCAGAAGTATCACTGAGCTAAAAATCAAGTTGTCAACAGGCTCTATTCCTTCTGGAAGTTCTAAATGGATATGTGCTTCCTTTACTTTTCCAGCTGCTAGAGGTCAACTTTATTCCCTGCTTGGCTCTTGGTCCTATGTTACTCTGATCTCTGCTTCCATTGTTTCATGTCATTCACTGATTCTGAACTTCCTGGACTCCCTCTTATAGGTAAACTTATTATTATATTGTCTTCATCCAGATAATTGGAAATAATCTCTTCAACTCAAGACCCTTAATTCCATGTGAAAATTTCCCTTTTCTATTTAAAGTAACATATTCACAAAGTTACAGGGTTAAGACACAGACATAATTGGAAGGCCATTATTTTATCTACAGCTTAGTATACCAAGTTCTTTTATATTCCTCTTAAATCAACTAGTAAACTATTCTGAAAGGAATAAGGGCTCAGGAATTACCTGTTGGTTCCCTGGAATAATTTTTAAAGTCTACTTCTTGAATACTTGGGAACTACTTAGAAAATATATGCTGAAGTAGACTGTACATGCATGTTCAGTAGTATCTGACTCTTTGTGACCCCAGGGACTGTAGCCTGCCAGGCTCCTCTGTCCATGGGATTTTCCAGGCAAGAATACTGGAGTCGGTTTCCATTTCCTTCTCCAGGGGATCTTCCTGACATAGGGAGTGAACCCGCATGTCTTGCATCTTCTGCATTGCAGGTAGATTCTTTACCACCTGAACCATTGATCAAGCCCTGGAATAGATGAATAGCTGGCAAATATGAACCTCTGAATTCCAGGATAAAATATGAGCAGTCATCAATGACTGATTTCATATAGGAACAATTGAATCACATTTGACATACTAAGAAATTATATTGCTAATAGATCTATAAACATAAGCATAAAAAGTATGTTCAGAGATAGAAGATCTCCAATTAAGTGTAATAATAATACATTTTTATTATTTTTTAGAGCTCAAGGTTTCAGAAACAGTCAGAACTATATGATTTGAACAGTCCTTATTATATTTTATACTTTATTCCTTCTGATGAATTTTTCATGTAGTTAGCATATATATATTTGGGAGGGGAAGGCCATGCATTGACCCCAATTCAATGTTTAAATACATTTTATACCTTTAAATTCCAATTANTTTTCATGTAGTTAGCATATATACATTTGGGAGGGGAAGGCCATGCATTGACCCCAATTCAATGTTTAAATACATTTTATACCTTTAAATTCCAATTATTTATCCCACTCATCATCTGGCTCCTTTTAAAATAGGTCATGTACAGCAAAAACTAACACTGTTTTTTAAAAACAGAACATATTTTACCCCCTTAGTTACCTCATAAGACTGGAACCATTAATTTAACACCATATTTATGTGGATTTTTTTTTGTTTAATGAATTAGATTATTAACTTTGGAACTATGAACCTTGCAAACAGCAGATGGTGATATAGAAACTTCTAATTTGCCTTAACAATTATAGGATTTGATATACCATGTTTCACAGTGCCAATAAGGAAGGAATAGTAAATGTGTATTAAAACATAAGATTACATATTCATTAGAATGAAAACACATTTAAAAGTGAATATTATGTTTGTTACATCAGATATTTATAGTCGTGGTCAAAACAGAGCTTAATATTATGGAAGTAGGTCAGAAGATTTTTCATAATACAGCATCAACTGTGTCGGTGATTAATAGCTGTGTTGCTTTAACATCAAGCACCTGGTTTATTTGTCTTTTCATTTTATCTTAAAATATGCATAGACTAAATGTTTCAGAGTGGTAGGCCATTATATAAAGGAAATGAAATTGTATAGTGTAACAAAAACAATGACAGTAATTTAAAAAAATATTTAATATAACTATAGTATTGAGTGGAAAATAAAAATGAAATGTTTTACCTATATCATTTCATTAAAATCATATGATTAATACAAATGTGTTAAAATCAGGTATTACAATCTCTATTTCAAGATGAGAGTGCTGAGGTTAAGAAACGTGAAGTAATTTACCCAAGATAATCTTGAGGCTTTTGTTGTTATTCTTTAAAAAGGAAATAATAATCAGACTTACAAATTAAATATTTACAAAGAAAACCTTAATATTCCCCTCAGCTTGACTAAATTTCAGGCAGTCTTCTTCCTGTCTCTGGGCCCTAAATTCCCTTTTATTAAGAGCATTTACTTTAGAAAACCTTTTGCTATAAATGCTTTCTTTGCCCCTTAGAGATATAAGGCTTTTGTAAAAGCCTTTTGTCATTTCACAACCCAGGACTATCTTTCTCAAAGACCTGGGAGCCATTCTTTTGAAGTGTAACCATCAAGGAAGACAGTTCCCTGTTCCCCAGTCTCTGCGGAGGGGTGGGAGCCTAACTTTGTTGTGTGCCTTGCTCCAAGTTGTAAAACTACCACCTGCCAGTGAAGTCGCTCAGTCGTGTCTGACTCTTTGCCACCCCATGGACTGTAGCCTACCAGGCTCCTCCATCCATGGGATTTCCCAGGCAAGAATACTGGAGTGGGGTGCCATTTCTCTCTCCAGGAGATCTTCCTGACCCAGGGATTGAACCCAGGTCTCCCACATTGTAGGCAGATGCTTTACCACCTGAGCTACCAGGGAAGTCCATGAACATATAAGAAAGCTTAATATACATTTGGTTAAGGCCAATTAGCAAGCACAGGACCTAAATCCTCCTGCTCTTTGTTTCCCTGAAAATGAGTTCCAAGTATGTCTGGCTTCTCTTCCCCATGGCATGAGGTCTTATCTTGTCTGATGTTGTCTTCTGCAACTTTTGCTTTAATTGTTAAGGCATCAGTTTCTCTATCATTAAGCCTATGCTCCCTTTCCAGTATGATTATATTATAGGAACAACTATCTTGCTTCTGAAATAAATATATATGTACATATACCTTATGTATGTATACCTTGTTGGGCTTCCCTTGTGACTCAGTTGGTAAAGAATCCGCCTGCAATGCCAGAGACCTGGGTTGGATCCCTGGGTTGGAAAGATCGCCTGGAGAAGGGAAAGGCTACCCACTCCAGTATTCTGGCCTGGAGAATCCCATGGACTGTATAGTTCATGGGGTGCAAAGAGTTGGACATGACTGAGTGACTTTCACTTTCACACCTTGTTGTTTTTATGGTAAATATCAAAATTATTTTAGACTGAGTCATAGAGACATTTTTCTTTTTTTAAGCCACATATCTGCATACACAATATTGTATGTATGTTTCCTGATTCTCAAGTACATTGTAAAATTCTATTGAGCGAATCAGGAGTGGCATCTTTATTTCTCTTCAATATCTTAACAAATTGTTTTTAGTCTATCTGTACATGAGATGACAAAAATAGAATAAGTGCAAGGAGGTAGATAAGACATAAATACTGATATAGAGCAGCAGGGATTAAAAGAGAAAAAAAGTATATATTTACATCATGTGACAAGCAATTTTTAAGTATTTTTTGGATATGTATTCATTTTTTTTCCCCCAACAAACCTATCACTAACTTACAACATGAACACTGATCTATATTATACACTGTGGAAGAGAAAACTAAGATACAAGGAGGTTTCTATGTTGACCCAAGGATGAAAGAGCAGACAAAACCAAGGAGGGTCTTGGAATACAAGAACATAAAAACCAGACCCTATCATCCTTCCCTCCCCCATGTTGTAACTATTAATGGAACATTATAACCTGTCTCCTCTCTTACCCCATAGGGAGAAGGTATTTGCCCTACTCTTCCCACACCCAGTATACATGCCTCATTCAATCAGCAAATGACCTGCAAGACCCCTATCCCACTCCTTGTACCCTGGGTATAAAAGTGGACTAAGGACTCCTATTCAAAGTCAGTTCTCCCTTGAGCTGGCCTGCTGTACTAACAATCTCCCACTCTAAAACTTTATTTTCCTTCTCATTCTATCTCATATCTGGAAATTCTTTTCCAGCCCATGCCTGGACAAGGACAGTTTCTAATTGATTTCAAAGATAAGAAAACCAAGGCACAGAGAGGTTAGTAAATTCTTCAAGGTCCAGGAATTAATAATTGACACAACTGGGTTTTGAAATCTCAGCAGTTTGCCTCTAGAATCTGAGCACTTAGTCTTTCTGCCACACAGTCTCTCCTTATTTCATATACACAGTACTTCAACAAGAACCAGAAAGAGGCCATGAAATTTACATATAAGAGCATCCATCTGATTATGAAGTTTGTATGGAACTCTAATTGTCCTTAACTGTCTTAGAATAGGGCTTCTCTATGGGCTCAGAGGATAAAGTGTCTGCCTGGAATTCGGGAGACCCAGGTTTGATCCCTGGGTTGGGAAGATCCCCTGGAGAAGGAAATGGCAACCCACTCCAGTACTCTTGCCTGGAAATCCCATGGATGGAGGAGCCTGGTAGGCTACAGTCTATGGGGTCGCAAAGAGTTGAACATGACTGAGTGACTTCACTATCACTTTCTTTCTGGGCTCAGTTGGTAGAGAATCTGCCTGCAATACAAGAGACTGCCTGAAATGCAGGAGATGTGGGTTCAGTCCCTGGGTCAGGAAGATCCCCTGGAGAAGGAAATGGTAACCCACTCCAATATTCTTGCCTGGAGAATTCCATGGACAGAGGAGCCTGGCAGGCTACAGTCCATGAGATCACAAAGAGTTCACCATGATTTAGTGACTAAACCACACTGGTGGGCAGGGCCTTGCTTAGTAGAATTTTAATCTGATTATCTGCTGATGGGTGGGGCTGCTCTTCCTCCCTGTTAGGTGTTTGACATGAGGTAACCCAGCCCGGGGGGCTATGGCTTCTAAGGTAGGGGTAATGGCAACCTCCAAGAGGGTTTACGCCACTGACTTAGATTCACTTTAGTTCAGTTCAGTCCCTCAGTCGTGTCCGACTCTTTGTGACCACATGAATTACAGCATGCCAGGCCTCCCTGTCCATCACAAACTCCCAGAGTTTACTCAAACTCATGTCCATCCAGTCGATGATGCCATGCAGCCTTCTCATCCTGGGTTGTCCCCTTCTCCTCCTGCCCCCAGTCCCTCCCAGCATCAGAGTCTTTTCCAATGAGTCAACTCTTCACATGAGGTGGCCAAAGTACTGGAGTTTCAGCTTTAGCATCAGTCCTTCCAAAGAAATCCCAGAGCTGATCTCCTTCAGAATGGACTGGTTGGATCTCCTTGCAGTCCAAGGGACTCAAGAGTCTTCTCCAACACCACAGTTAAAAAGCATCAATTCTTCAGCACTCAGCTTTATTCACAGTCCAACTCTCACATCCATACATGACTACTGGAAAAACCATAGCCTAGACTAGATGGACCTTTGATGGCAAAATAATGTCTCTGCTTTTAATATGCTATCTAGGTTTGTCATAACTTTCCTTCCAAGGGGTAAACGTCTTTTAATTTCATGGCTGCAATCAGTACCCGCAGTGATTTTGGAGCACAAAAAAATAAAGTCTGACAATATTTCCACTGTTTCCCCATCTATTTCCCATGAAGTGATGGGACCAGATGCCATGATCTTTGTTTTCTGAATGTTGAGCTTTAAGCCAACTTTTTCACTCTCCTCTTTCACTTTCATCAAGAGGCTTTTTAGTTTCTCTTCACTTTCTGCCATAAAGGTGGAGTCATCTGCATATTTGAGGTTATTGATATTTCTCCCGGCAATCTTAATTCCAGCTTGTGCTTCTTCCAGCCCAGCGTTTCTCATGGTGTACTCTGCATAGAAGTTAAATAAGCAGGGTGACAATATACAGCCTTGACGTACTCCTTTTCCTATTTGGAACCAGTCTGTTGTTCCATGTTCAGTTCTAATGGTTGCTTCCTGAACTGCATATAGGTTTCTCAAGAGGCAGGTCAGGTGGTCTGGTATTCCCATCTCTTTCAGAATTTTCCACAGTTTATTGTGATCTACACAGTTAAAGGCTTTGGCATAGTCAATAAAGCAGAAATAGATGTTTTTCTGGAACTCTCTTGCTTTTTCAATGATCCAGAAGATGTTGGCAATTTGATCTCTGGTTCCTCTGACTTTCTAAAACCAGCTTGAACATCTGGAAATTCGTGGTTCACATATTGCTAAAGCCTGGCTTGGAGAATTTTGAGCATTACCTTACTAACATGTGAGATGAGTGCAATTGTGTGGCAGTTTGAGCATTCTTTGGCATTACCTTTCTTTGGAACTGGAATGAAAGCTGAACTTTTCCAGTCCTGTGACCACTGCTGAGCTTTCCAAATTTGCTGGCATATTGAGTGCAGCACTCTCAGAGCATCATCTTTCAGGATTTGAAATAGCTCAACTGGAATTCCATCACCTCCAGTACCTTTGTTCATAGNGTCCTGTGGCCACTGCTGAGCTTTCCAAATTTGCTGGCATATTGAGTGCAGCACTCTCAGAGCATCATCTTTCAGGATTTGAAATAGCTCAACTGGAATTCCATCACCTCCAGTACCTTTGTTCATAGTGATGCTTTCTAAGGCCCACTTGACTTCACATTCCAGGATGTCTATCTCTAAGTGAGTGACCACACCATCATGATTATCTCGGTCAAGCTCTTTTTTGTACAGTTTTTCTGTGTATTCTTGCCACCTCTTCTCAATATCTTCTGCTTCTGTTAGCTCCATGCCATTTCCATCCTTTATCAAGCACATTTTTGCATGAAATATTCCCTTGGCATCTCTAATTTTATTGAAGAGATTTCTAGTCTTTCCCATTCTGTTGTTTTCCTCTATTTTTTTGCATTGATCCCTGAGGAAGGCTTTCTTATCTCTCCTTGCTATTCTTTGGAACTCTGCATTCAGATACTTATATCTTTCCTTTTCTCCTTTGCTTTTCACTTCTCTTCTTTTCACAGCTATTTATAAGGCCTCCCCAGACAGCCATTTTGCTTTTCTGCTTTTCTTTTCCATGAGGATGGCCTTGATCCCTGTCTCCTCTGCAATGTCAGGAACCTCTATCCATAGTTCATCAGGCACTCTGTCTAACAGATCTAATCCCTTAAATCTATTTGTTACTTCCACTGTATATTCATAAGGGATTTGATTTAGGTCATACCTGAATGGTCTAGTGGTTTTCCCTACTTTCTTCAATTTAAGTCTGAATTTGGAAATAAGGAGTCCATGATCTGAGCCACAGTCAGCTCCTGGTCTTGTTATTGTCAACTGTATAAAGCTTCTCCATCTCCTCCTGGAAATAATACAATCAATCTGATTTCAGTGTTGACCATCTGGTGATGTCCATGTGTATAGTCTTCTCTTGTGTTGTTGGAAGAGAGTGTTTGCTATGACCAGTGAATTCTCTTGGCAAAACTCTATTAGCCTTTCCCCTGCTTCATTCCATATTCCAAGGCCAAATTTGCCTGTTACTCCAGGTGTTTCTTAACTTCCTACTTTTGCATTCCAGTCCCCTATAATGAAAAGGGCATCTTTCTTGGGTGTTAGTTCTAAAAGGTCTTGTAGGTGTTCATAGAACCATTCAACTTCAGCTTCTTCAGCGTTCATGGTCAAGGCATAGACTTGGATTATCATGATATTGAATGGTTTCCTTTGAAAACGAACAAAGATCATTTTGTCGTTTTTGAGATTGCATCCAAGTACTGCATTTCGGACTCTTTTGTTGACCATGATGGTTACTCCATTTCTTCTAAGGGATTCCTGCCCACAGTAGTAGATTTAATGGTCATCTGAGTTAAATTCACCCATTCCAGTCCATTTTAGTTCGCTGATTCATAAAATGTCGATGTTTACTCTTGCTATCTCCTGTTTGACCACTTCCAATTTGCCTTAATTCATGGACCTGACATTCCAGGTTCCTATGCAACATTGCTCCCTACAGCATTGGACCTTGCTTCTATCACCAGTCACATCCACACTGTTTTTTTTTTTTTTTTTTTGCTTTGGCTCCATCCCTTCATTCTTTCTGGAGTTATTTCTCCACTGATCTCCAGTAGCATATTGGGCACCTACCGACCATTTTAGTATCCTATCATTTTACCTTTTCATACTATTCATGGGGTTCTCAAGGCAAGAATACTGAAGTGGTTTGCCATTCCCTTCTCCAGTGGACCACATTCTGTCAGACCTCTCCACCATGACCCTCCCATCTCAGGTGGCCCCACGGGCATGGCTTAGTTTCATCGAGTTAGACAAGGCTGTGGTCTGTGTGATCGGATTGGCTAGTTTTCCTTGATTATGGTTTCAGTGTGTCTGCCCTCTAATGCCATCTTGCAACACCTACCATCTTACTTGGGTTTCTATTACCTTGGACGTGGGGTACCTCCTCACGGCTGATCCAGCAAAACACAGCCACTGCTCCTTACATTGCACAAGGGGTATCTCCTCGGGGCTGCCCCTCATGAACTTGAATGTGGAGTAGCTCCTCTCGGCCCTCCTCGCCTGCACAGCTGCTACTCCTTGTACTTGGGGTTGCTCCTCTCAGCTGCTGCCCCTGATCTCAGATGTTGGGTAGCTCCTCTCAGCTTCTGCCCCTGACCTCGGACGTGGGATAGCTCCTCTCGGCCGCTCCTGTGCCATAGCAGCCTGGCACTCTCATGCTTAGATTAGATCTTAGAATAACCCAAAATTAAATGCAGGTCTCTCCAATGCTGTAAAGAGCAATATTGCATAGAAACCTGGAATGTTAGTTCCATGAATCAAGGCAAATTGGAAGTGCTCAAACAGGAGATGGCAAGAGTGAACGTCGACATTCTAGGAATCAGCGAGCTAAAATGGACTGGAATGGGTGAATTTAACTCAGATGACCATTATATCTACTACTGTGGACAGGAATCCCTTAGAAGAAATAGAGTAGCCATCATGGTCAACAAAAGAATCCAAAAGGCAGTACTTGGATGCAATCTCAAAAACGACAGAATGATCTCTGTTCTTTTCCAGGGCAAAACATTCAATATCACAGTAATGCAAGTCTATGCCCCAACCAGTAACGCTGATGAAGCTGAAGTTGAAAGGTTTTACGAAACCTATAAGACCTTTTAGAACTAACACCCAAAAAAGATGTCCTTTTCGTTATAGGGGACTGAAATGCAAAAGAAGGAAGTCAAGAAACACCTGGAGTAACAGGCAAATTTGGCCTTGGAATATGGAATGAAGCAGGGGAAAGGCTAATAGAGTTTTGCCAAGAGAACACACTGGTCATAGCAAACACCTTCTTCCAACAACACAGGAGGAGACTCTACACATGGACTTTACCAGATGGTCAACACCGAAATCAGACTGATTATATTTTTTGCAGCCAAAGATCGAGAAGCTCTATACAGTCAACAAAAACAAGATCAGGAGCTGACTATGGCTCAGATCATGAACTCCTTATTTCCAAATTCAGACTTAAATTGAAGAAAGTAGGGAAAACCACTAGACCATTCAGGTATGACCTAAATCAAATCCCTTATGATTATACAGTGGAAGTGACAAATAGATATAAGGGACTAGATCTGATAGACAGAGTGCCTGATGAACTATGGATAGAGGTTCCTGACATTGTACAGAAGACAGGGATCAAGGCCATCCTCATGGAAAAGAAATGCAGAAAAGCAAAACGGCTGTCTGGGGAGGCCTTACAAATAGCTGTGAAAAGAAGAGAAGTGAAAAGCAAAGGAGAAAAGGAAAGATATAAGTATCTGAATGCAGAGTTCCAAAGAATAGCAAGGAGAGATAAGAAAGCCTTCCTCAGGGATCAATGCAAAGAAATAGAGGAAAACAACAGAATGGGAAAGACTAGAGATCTCTTCAATACAATTAGAGATATCAAGGGAACATTTCATGCAAAGATGGGCTCAATAAAGGACAGAAATGGTATGGACCTAACAGAAGCAGAAGATATTAAGAAGAGGTGGCAAGAATACACAGAAGAACTGTACAAAAAAGATCTTCATGACCAAGATAATCACGATGGTGTGATCACTCACCTAGAGCCAGACATCCTGGAATGTAAAGTCAAGTGGGCCTTAGAAAGCATCACTACGAACAAAGTTAGTGGAGGTGATGGAATTCCAGCTGAGCTATTTCAAATCCTGAAAGATGATGCTGTGAGAGTGTTGCACTTGATATGTCAGGAAATTTGTAGAAATCAGCAATGGCCACAGGACTGGAAAAGGTCAGTTTTCATTCCAATCCATTAGAAAGGCAATGCCAAAGAATGTTCAAACTACCGTACAATTGCACTCATGTCACACGCTAGTAAAGTAATGCTCAAAATTCTCCAAGCCAGGCTTTAGCAATATGTGAACTGTGAACTTCCAGATGTTCAAGCTTGTCTTAAAAAAGGCAGAGGAACCAGAGATCAAATTGCCAAGATCCACTGGATCATCGAAAAAGCAAGAGAGTTCCAGAAAAACATCTATTTCTGCTTTATTGACTATGCCAAAGCCTTTGACTGTGTGGATCACAATTAGCTGTGAAAAATTCTGAAGGGATGGGAATACCAGACCATCTGATCTGCCTTCTGAGAAACTGTATGCAGGTCAGAAAGCAACAGTTAGAACTGAACATGGAACAACAGACTGGTTCCAAATAGGAAAAGGAGTTCATCGAGGCTGTATATTTTCACCCTGGTTATTTAACTTACGTGCAGAGTTCATCATGAGAAACGCTAGGCTGGAAGAAACACAAGCTGGAATTAAGATTGCTGNTTCTGAAGGGATGGGAATACCAGACCATCTGATCTGCCTTCTGAGAAACTGTATGCAGGTCAGAAAGCAACAGTTAGAACTGAACATGGAACAACAGACTGGTTCCAAATAGGAAAAGGAGTTCATCAAGGCTGTATATTTTCACCCTGGTTATTTAACTTACGTGCAGAGTTCATCATGAGAAACGCTAGGCTGGAAGAAACACAAGCTGGAATTAAGATTGCTGAGAGAAATGTCAATAACCTCAAATATGCAGATGACACCACCCTTATAGCAGAAAATGAAGAGGAACTGAAAAGCCTCTTGATGAAAGTGAAAGAGGAGAGTGAAAAAGTTGGCTTAAAGCTCAACATTCAGAAAACAAAGATCATGGCATCTGGTCCCATCACTTCATGGGAAATAGATGGGGAAACAGTGGAAACAGTGTCAGACTTTACTTTTCTGGGCTCCAAAATCACTGCAGATGGTGACTGCAGCCATGAAATTAAAAGACGCTTACTCCTTGGAAGGAAAGTTATGACCAACCTAGATAGCATATTCAAAAGCAGAGACATCACTTTGCCAAAAAGGTCCACCTAGTCAAGGCTATGGTTTTTCCTGTGGTCATGTATGGATGTGAGAATTGGACTGTGAATAAAGCTGAGTGCTGAAGAATTGAAGCTTTTGAACTGTGGCGTTGAAGAAGACTCATGCGAGTCCCTTGGACTGCAAGGAGATCCAACCAGTCCATTCTAAAGGAGATCAGTCCTGGGTGTTCTTTGGAAGGAATGATGCTAAAGCTGAACATCCGGTACTTTGGCCACCTCATGTGAAGAGTTGACTCATTGGAAAAGTCTCTGATTCTGGGAGAGATTGGGGGCAGGAGGAGAAGGGAACGACAGAGGATGAGATGGCTGGATGGCATCACTGACTCGATGAATGTGAGTTTGAGTGAAATCCCGGAGTTTGTGATGGACAGGGAGGCCTGGCGTGCTGCAATTCATGGGGTCACAAAGAGTCGGACATGACTGAGTGACTGAATTGAGCTGAACTGAACTGAATAATGAACTCAAATCTGAATTTCACCTACAGATTAATTAAATCTCTACTTAGAAGACAAGAACATGGAGAAGGATCTGTAGGATCTAGTTAGCAATACCATTGTGAAGCAGAGCCTGTTGCTGGACTAAGTTGTTTCAGGAAGTTTTTCCAAAATTGGGTATTGGAATAATCTAGCCCGGAGGGCACAAAGAAAGCAAGTCAGTTAGCTTTCAATTCAGTTCAGTCGCTAAGTTGTGTCCGACTCTTTGCGACCTCATGAATCGCAGCACACCAGGCCTCACTGTGCATCACTATCTCCCGAAGTTCACTCAGACTCAGGTCCACCGAGTCAGTGATGCCATCCAGCCATCTCATCCTCTGTCATCTCCATAGCTTTAAGACACTCATTAATTAGCATTTTCTCAGTAGTTTGCGTTTTTATGGCTTCTTGAGATTATAGATAATTTAACAAAACAGAATTGACAGAATGGGTAATTTTCAGAAAAGTGGTCCAGAAATGCCATTTCTGTCATCAAATTATGGTTAAACAAAGTTAATGAGAAAAGACAAGATCTCTCGTTCGATCTAACTACAGATGCAACAGATAGGTCTCACATACTTTATATTAGGAAGTGAAAACATTTAAGAATTTCAAGCTGGTAGTAAATGCCTCATCCCACCAGTTATCCCAATATCACAATCTTTAGAGAGAACTACTGATAGATAACATGAAATTTATTCAACGGAAGCCAGTTAGATAACTCATGGTCTGTTCAGGTCAGTTCAGTCCCTCAGTCATGTCCAACTCTTTGTGACCCCATGAATCACAGCACCCAGGACTCCCTGTCCATCACCAACTCTCGGAGTTCACCCAAACTCATGTGCATCGAGTCGGTGATGCCATCCAGCCATCTCATCCTCTGTCGTCCCCTTCTCCTCCTGCCTCCAATCCCTCCCAGCATCAGGGTCTTTTCTAATGAGTCAACTCTTCACTTGAGGTGGCCTAAATATTGGAGCTTCAGCCTCAGTATCAGTCCTTCCAATTAACACCCAGGACTGATCTCCTTTAGGATGGGCTGGTTGGATCTCCTTGTAGTCCAAGGGACTCTCAAGAGTCTTCTCCAACACCACAGTTCAAAAGCATCAATTCTTCGGTACTCAGCTTTATTCATGGTCCAACTCTCACATCCATGCATGACTACTGGAAAAACCATAACCTTGACTAGGTGGACCTTTTTGGCAAAGTAATATCTCTGCTTTTGAATATGCTATCTAGGTTGGTCACAACTTTCCTTCCAAGGGGTAGATAGCATGAAATGTATTCAGTGGAAGCCTGTTAAGCTGGAAATATATCAAAATGTAAGGAGCAAACTGAAAAGCAGGCAAAGTTAAGCTTAGGGAAGTACATCTGCAGAAAGAGGTCTAATCCTTTGTGTAACCGAAATCTTGACCTAGTAGCAGATATTGGAAGCTCTATAGAGGTATAAATTTTTACATTCAGAGCTTTCTCTAAAAGGTGACTCAGTAATTAGCTTCTCAAGATAGTCAAGCCTCAATTTCAACTTGAAGATATTCTGTGTGATTAAATATTCAGATGGAAAGTTAAATTAAAACTGCTGTATGGTTTCTTTTAACTTTTGATTCTATGAGTCTGATAAGTGAATTTCTTGAATGATATGACAATTTGTAACATGTAAACTTCAGGTAGTGCTAGTCATAAAGAAACTGTCTAGTTCTTTGGCCCATTTTTTTTTTTTTATCAGTTTGTTTATTTTTCTGGAATTGAGCTGCATGAGCTGCTTGTATATTTTTGAGATTAATTCTTTTTCAGTTGCTTTATTTGCTATTATTTTCTCCCATTCTGAAGGCTGTATTTTCACCTTACTTATAGTTTCCTTCGTTGTGCAAAAGCCTTTAAGTTTAATTAGGTCCCATTTGTTTATTTTTGATTTTATTTCCATTACTTTGGGAGGTGGGTCATAGAGGGCCCTGCTATAAATCGGCCAAAGAACTAAACAGACATTTCTTCAAAGAAGACATACAAATGGCTAACAAACACATTAAAAGATGCTCAACATCACTCATTATCAGAGAGTGAAAAGTGAAGTCGCTCAGTCGTGTCCGACTCTTCGCGACCCCATGGACTGCAGCCTACCAGGCTCCTCCATCCATGGGATTTTCCAGGCAAGAGTACTGGAATGGGGTGCCATTGCTTTCTCCAACTAATTCACTAGTTTAGTATGCAATAAAATAACAGAAGCTTTGAATAAGTTAAACCGGCTAGTAACAACTAATTAGTTTTCTTCAGTGATCACTGTTCTACATAGGCAGGATAATTAATTCATGGATGGTCTTTCTGGTCTATCTCCAACTATTCTTACACTGCATAATCAATTAGGGACATCTTTTTACAGATATATGAAGAGAACACAGGTAGCTTTACGTAAGTTGAGTTTGTTAAATCTATTTGCTATGGCAAGGGATTTCTGACACAAAAATTGCTCACTGCACACTGAACCCTGGAGAAGTGATGAAACAAGACAGCTGATGTTAGGAGGTATATGGGAGTGGGGTAAGGGTGAGAAGTCATGGGTAAATTAAAAACTGGCAGGTATCTGCTAAAGCAAAGCCACTTTTTAGGGGGCATAAGAAAAATTGATAAGCCACCATTTGGTCTCTTTAGAGAAATCCATTTGTTGTTAAGAACTTAAGACCATTTACAACCATTCATGCTGCAAAATGCAGTAGTCACACTATTTCCAAAAGGATCCTAAAAACTGTAGTGCAAAAGAAATCTAAGAAAATAAATAATTACAAAACCATCAACATTTTTCAAAGAAATGTGCTCAAAACAGTGACTTTTACAAAAAATGTGAATTTGTTTTAAATGAAAAAAGAATTCTCTCTATGAAAGATCAAAGACTCATTTCACAGATAACTTATGCTGCATTAATGACCTGATTAACAGTGTACAAATAAGGGTCGTGGATGCAAATCAAAACCACAATGAGGTACCATCTCACACCAGTCAGAATGGCTGCTATCATAAAGTCTACAAACAATAAGTGCTGGAGAGGGTGCAAAGAAAAGGGAACCCTCTTACACTGTTGGTGGAAATGCAAAATAGTATAGTCACTATGGAGAACAGTGTAGGGATTCCTTAAAAAAACTGGAAATAGAACTTCCATATGACCCAGCAATCCCGCTGCTGGGCATACATACCAAGGAAACCAGAACTGAAAGAGACATGTGTACCACAATGTTCATCGCAGCACTGTTTATAATAGCCAGGACATGGAAGCAACCCAGATGTCCATCATCAGATGAAAGTATAAAAAAGCAGTGGTACATATACACAGTGGAGTATTACTCAGCTATTAAAAAGAATGCATTTGAATCAGTTCTAATGAGGTGGATGAAACTGGAAGCTATTATACAGAGTGAAGTAACCCAGAAAGAAAAACACGGATACAGTATATTAACGCATATATATGGAATTTAGAAAGATGGTAATGATGACCCTATATGTGAGACAGCAAAAGAGACACAGATGTAAAGAACAGACTTTTGGACTCTGTGGGAGGTGAGGGTGGGATGATTTGAGAGAATAGCATTGAAACATGTATATTACCGTATGTGAAATAGATTGCCAGTCCAGGTTCAATGCATGAAACTGTGTGCTCAGGGCTGGTGCCCTGGGATGACCCTGTGGGATGGGATGGGGAGGGAGGTGGAAGGGGGTTTAGAATGGGGGGACACATGTACACCCATGGCTGATTCATGTGAATGTATGGCAGAAAACACTACAGTATTGTAAAGTAATTAGCCTCCAATTAAAATAAATAAATTTACACAAAACAAAACAAAACAAAACCTGCCTATCAATGCAGGAGACATAAAGAGATGTGAGTTTGATCCCTCAGTCAGGAAGATCCCCTGGAGGAGGGCATGGCAACCCACTCCAGTATTCTTGCCTGGAGAATCCCATGGACAGAGGAGCCTGGTGGACTACAGTCCTTATGGTCAAAAAGAGTCACACACGACTGAAGTGACTGAAAGAGCAAGCCAAGGAAGGAAGCTCTCGGTTGGTGAGGGGAATGTGGAAAAATATATTCATAACTTTGGAGACGTGGTCATAGCTGAATTTTGGCCCTCTTGTAATACTACTTGCAAGTCTTGGATTCTAGGAGGATGAGACTATCTTAAAGACTGTATGAAGATCGTTCCTAATTTTTGTGCCTTGGAAGAAAAGGAATGAAATATACAGGATATAGTCACATAAATTTTTAGGATAAACATCAAAGGAACAACAGATGTTGGTAAAGCAGATACAGCAGTGGTGTGTTAGAGGGGATATTTCCATCAAGAAAGGTCAATTCAAACAGTCCTCACAATTAGACTTTAACCTGATGGATTTACTGAGTCTCAGGTAAATCTTTATTCTTGCATTGGAATGAGATAAAGATCTAAGGGGATTCTAGGATCCATCCATACTCTCATACATACTGACTTTTATTCCACTGAAGTTTTGGGAAGCCAAAATAGAAAAACTATGCATTTGTGGTGAGTAAAGAAATAGAGAAAATTCAGGTATGGGGGATGATCTAAACTTAATTCTCTAAGTTTGTCACTTCCTTCTTTTGAGAACATGTTTCTTTCAATTTAATAATCTAGATAGTGGTTCTAGCAGGGTTAGTAAATTTCCTACCTCACACTATTGTCTGCAGGTTTAATTAGTTTAAATTTCAGAGGTCAACTCTATTTTTTTAATCTTCGAGATTTGGTGGAACATGGCATTGTTTCTTATGTACTGTTGACAAAGAGCAAGAGAATGTATGGAGTTCAATACCAAATAGCCTTTTGAAGGTCTGTAGTAAGCCAAATGTATATTTCCATCACTTTGCTCCTGAAGGAAATCTCTCAGTCTCTCCAATAAACAATTCAATTCAGCTCAGTTCAGTCGCTCAGTCGTGCCGACTCTTTGTGACCCCATGGACTGAAGCACACCAGGCTTCCCTGTCCGTCACCAACTCCCAGAGCTTACTCAAACTAATGTCCATTGAGTTGGTGATGCCATCCAACCATCTCATCCTCTGTTGTCCTCTTCTCCTCCCACCTTCAATCTTTCCCAGCATCAGGGTCTTTTCCAATGAGTCAATTTTTTTCATCAGGTGGCCAAAGTATTGGGGTTTCAGCTTCAGCATCGGTCCTTCCAAAGAATATTCAGGACTGATTTCCTATAATATTGACTGGTTGGATCTCCTTGCAGCCCAAGAGACTCTCAAGAGTCTTCTCCAACACCACGTTCAAAAATATCAGTTCTTCAGTGCTCATCTTTCTTTATAGTCCAATGCTCACATCCACACATGACTACTGGAAAAACTACAGCACCCATGGCTGATTCATGTCAATGTATGGCAAAAACCACTATAATATTGTATTAGCCTCCAATTAAAGTAAATAAATTAATTAAAAAAACAACAACATAGGTTTGACTAGACAGACCTTTGTCGGCAAAGTAATGTCTCTGCTTTTTTACATGCTGTCTAGGTTGATCATAGCTTTTCTTCCAAGGAGGAAGCGACTTTTAGTTTCATGGCTGCAGTCACCATCTGCAGTGATTTTGGAGCCCCCCAAAATAAAAAGAAGCATTTTTATCATTCTCTGTTCACTAATATATTTTTAATCATTACAGTAGGAATCTAAAGTGAATTATAGACCTTCAGGAACCTCTCCTAAGACGAGTTAACTAAGGGGACTGAATTGCAGTCTTGGCTTAATATTTTCAAATAAATGAAAAATCTTTCCACTTTTGACCAGAAATTGCTTCAGTGAAAAAATGCATGTCCTCATCTCCCTGCCAAGTCCCCGAATTTCTGCTTTGTGTCAGATAAGACCATTTTTGTTAGCACTTCATCAAAGATTTTTTTATCCAATTTGTTTTAAGATTATTTATTTTTATTAATTATTTATTATTGTTGTTAGTGTTAGATGATTTATTCAACTATACAAAATAATGCAGAGTAAATTTATAGGACAAATTCCCCTTCAGCATTTTCCTGTGCATTTAATATTCACTGATGACTTATGAAGGACTTAACAATATGCTGGACACATAGTGTTACATATAGAGCTCACTAGTTAACGTGGGAGAAGGAACGCTTAAATATATGCACTTGTGTTGTCATTACATTAGTACAACATAAACAGAAAGGAAAGGTGATCATATCAAGGTGAGCACAGAGTAAGGAAGATGTGAGGCTTGTATTGAAAGGAAAGAATCAGAGGAAAAGGACCCAAAGAGATGTTATGCTGTGGGAGGTGGGAGGGGATTCATGTTGGGAACGCATGTACACTCGTGGTGAATTCATGTCAATGTCTGGCAAAACCAATACAGTATTGTAAAGTAAACTAAAGTTAAAATAAAAATTTTTAAAAAAATTGAAATAAAAAAAAATGACTCTTGGTATGGGGACTAGAAAATGTGAAGAGCCAGTGAAAGTGAATAGCATGCTTAGAAGATATTTTGATTTGAAAATTTCTTAAATAAGACATTTTATATTTTAAAATCAAATCCAGTCAAATGCAATAAAATTTTCACTTAGAATACTATATAGGATATACATTTCTAATAAGACAGGAAAGAATGAAGTAAAGGAAACATATGGCAGATGAAGATTTGGAGATAGTTTCATACTTTTTTCACAAGACCTCAATTGAGTTTAATGTCAAAGATCAGAGGACAGAGCAAGAATTTTTAGTTCAAACTTTTTGTCTGTTCTTTATCCTCCAGCTGCAGTGTAACTGAATCATAGAATTCTTGCCCCAGGAGCAAACCTCAGCTGTCTCAAATAATTTGTCTGATATGCTAACTAAATATTCATGCCAGGTTGGTTTAATTATGTTAATTTGTAGATCCTAGTTGAGTTTTTACAGTTTGTTTATGTGAACTATTTTCTATTTGCACTCAGACCTTAGGTCTGCTTGAAATGGGATATGGTGCTAGTGGCTTAGCATACAAGCTCTAACTCCCTCATCAATAAAATGGGAGCACATTATTTTATCTATT
>SJYQ01000628.1:1116304-1131269 GCA_006410935.1 Redunca redunca
ATATGGTATTGTGTTCACTGTCATATTTTTTAAGGCTATCATAATAAACTTTCCAATGAGAACTTGCCTGAAATGCCATGAAAAAAGGTATATTTAGGCACAATGTTTTTATTATTTTATTTCCCCTTATTGCGGATATTATAATTTTGTGTCAGTGACATTGCCTGAAAAATGCTTCAGTTAAGAATAGTGTTTTAGATTTTTATTGTCACAGTAACAAATTACTACTAATTTAGTGGCCTATTATCCACAGCTTTGTATTTCTGACATGCTTCTTACTGGATAATGTCAAGATGCCAGTAGGCTAAGTTCCTATAATTGTATGTTCAAAAAAAATCAACTCACTTGTCTCTTCTAGCTTCTAGAGGACACCTACATTCTAGACTAATAATCTCTCTGCTTCTCAAAGCCAGCAGTATTAAATCTTTCTGACTATAATCAAGTGAAGCTTATTCTAAGATTTCAAAGTATGTTTGACATCTGAAATCAGTTAATGTAATATACAATATCAATAGGACAAGAGAGAGAAAGCACATGATAATTATAACCAACAGAGAAAAATAAAAAGTCCAGTGCTTTCCTAACATGTTTTAAACTGTTCTCTTTCACGTGTGATAGTCTTTCAGTTCAGGTCAGTTCAGTTGCTCAGTTGTATCTGACTCTTTGCCACCCCATGGACTGCAGCACCTCAGGCTTCCCTGTCTATCACAAACTCCTGGAGCTTGCTCAAACTCATGTCCATCAAGTCGGTGATGCCATCCAAACATGTCTTCCTCTGTTATCCCCTTCTTCTCCCACTTTCAATCTTTCCCAGCATCATGATCTTTTCCCTGAGTCATTTCTTCACATCAGGTGACGAAAGTACTGGAGTTTCAGCTTCAGCATCAGTGATATTCTCTAGTCCAGAAACTTTATTGTTCTTTAAAATAACTCTCCCCTGGTGAAGGAAATGACAACCCACTGCAGTATTCTTGCCTGGAAAATCCCAGGACAGAGGAGCCTGGTGGACCACAGCTCATGGGGTGGCCAAGAGTCTGACAAGACTAAGCAACTGAGAGCAAAGTTACTCTGTTTTTAAATGAGAGCAAAGTGTCGAAATAAGACATATCTTCATTAAAAATTTAAAAAACATTGCAAGGAGGTTGGGGAACAAATTGCTAACTCCTGAACTAGTCATTGCAAGAAAATTATATTTCTCAAACCTCGGATATGCTATATCCAGATTCCCATTATTGTTTTTGATAGTTAGTTACTATATAAAGGCTTAATGTATCCAGTACTAAAAGGCATTCAGAAAAATCATTAAGATAAGTGATAAAATGACTTGGATCGGTTTAGCCAAGATATCAGACAAGAGGTCTTTAGTAACTTTCTAGAATTCTAACTTTTTAAAATTCAAACTTCTGATATTAAACCACATTGGGAAAAAAGTCAACCAGAGACATTTAATTATTGTGTTATGTGTTTACAGACTCTAGGTAAACACTCTATTACCCATAGCACTCCTTTCTCATAAAATAGCATTTAAAACAATTTTAAGTTCAGTTCAGTTCAGTCGCTCAGTAGTGTCCGACTCTTTGAGACCCCATGAATCGCAGCACACCAGGCCTCCCTGTCCATCACCAACTCCCGGAGTTCACTGAAACTGAAGTCCATCGAGTTGGTGATGCCATCCAGCCATCTCATCCTCTGTCGTCCACTTTTCCTCCTGCCCCCAATCCCTCCCAGCATCAGAGTCTTTTGCAATGAGTCAACTTTTTGCATGAGGTGGCAAAAGTATTGGAGTTTCAGCTTTAGCATCATTTCTTCCAAAGAACACCCAGGACTGATCTACTTTAGAATGGACTGGTTGGATCTCCTTGCAGTCCAAGGTACTCCCAACAGTCTTCTCCAGCACCATAGTTCAAAAGAATCTATTCATCAGTGCTCAGTTTTCTTCACAATCCAACTCTCACATCCATACATGACCACTGGAAAAACCAGAGCCTGAACAGACGAATCTTTGTTGGCAAAGTAATGTCTCTGCTTTTGAATATGCTATCTAGGTTGGTCATAACTTATCTTCCAAGGAGTAAGCGTCTTTTAATTTCATGGCTGCAATCACCATCTGCAGTGATTTGGGAGCCCCCCAAAATAAAGTCTGACAATGTTTCCACTGTTTCTCCATCTATTTCGCATGAAGTGATGGGACCAGAGAAATGATCTTTGTTTTCTGAATGTTGAGCTTTAAGCCAACTTTTTCACTCTCCTCTTTCACTTTCACAAGAGGCTCTTTAGTTTCTCTTCACTTGTTGCCATAATGGTGGTGTCATTGATAGTTCTCCCGGCAATCTTGATTCCAGCTTGTGCTTCTTCCAGCCCAGTGTTTCTCATGATGTACTCTGCTGCTGCTGCTGCTGCTGCTGCTAAGTCGCTTCAGTTATGTCTGACTCTGTGCGACCACATAGATGGCAGCCCACCAGGCTCCCCCGTCCCTGGGATTCTCCAGGCAAGAACATTGGAGTGGGTTGCCATTTCCTTTTCCAATGCATGAAAGTGAGAAGTGAAAGTGAAGTCACTTAGTCTTGGCTGACTCTTAGCGACCCCATGGACTGCAGCCTACCAGGCTCCTCTGCCCATGGGATTTTTCTAGGCAAGAGTACTGGAGTGGGGTGCCATTGCCTTCTCTGGATGTACTCTCCATATAAGTTAAATAAGCAGGATGACAATACACAGCCTTGATGTACTCCTTTTCCTATTTGGAACCAGTCTGTTGTTCCATGTCCAGTTCTAACTGTTGCTTCCTGACTTGCATACAGATTTCTCAAGAGGCAGGTCAGGTGGTCTGGTATTTCCATCTCGTTCAGAATTGTCCACAGTTTACTGTGATCCACATAGTCAAAGGCGTTGACATAGTCAATAAAGCAGAAATAGATATTTTTCTGGAACTCTCTTGCTTTTTCCATGATCCAGGGGATGCTGGCAATTTGATCTCTGGTTCCTCTACGTTTTCTAAAACCAGCTTGAACATCTGGAAGTTCACGGGCCACATATTGCTGAAGCCTGGCTTGGAGAATTTTGAGCATTTTTTACTAGCGTGTGAGATAAGTGTAATTGTGCGGTAGTTTGAGCATTCTTTGGCATTGCCTTTCTTTGGGATTGGAATGAAAACTGACCTTTTCCAGTCCTGTGGCCACTGCTGAGTTTTCCAAATTTGCTGGCATATTGACTGCAACACTTTCACAGCATCATCTTTCAGGATTTGAAATAGCTCAACAGGAATGCCATCATCTGCACTAGCTTTGTTTGTAGTGATGCTTTCTAAGGCCCACTTGACTTCACATTCCAGGATGTCTGGCTGTAGGTGGCTGATCACACGGTTGTGATTATCTGGGTTGTGGAAATCTTTTTTGTACAGTTCTTCTGTGTATTCTTACCACCTCTTAATATCTTCTGCTTTTGTTAGATCCATTTATGTCCATACAATTTCTGTCCTTTATCGAGCCCATCTTTGCATGAAATGTTCCCTTGATATCTCTAATGTTCTTGAGGAAATCTCTAGTCTTTCCCATTCTGTTCTTTTCCTCTATTTCTTTGCATTGATTGCCGAGGAAGGCTCTCTTATCTCTCCTTGGTATTCTTTGGAACTCAGCATTCAGATGCTTATATTTTTCCTTTTCTCCTTTGCTTTTCACTTCTCTTTTTTTCACAGCTATTTGTAAGGCCTCCCCAGACAGCCATTTTGATTTTTTTGCATTTCTTTTCCGTGGGGATGGTCTTGATTCCTGCCTCCTGTATAATGTCGGCACAGTATACAGTTCGTCAGGCACTCTGTCTATCAGATCTAGTCCCTTAAATCTATTTCTCACTTCCACTCTATAATCATAAGGAATTTTAATTTAGGTCATACCTGAATGGTCTAGTGGTTTTCCCTACTTTCTTCAATTTAAGTCTGAATTTGGCAATAAGGAATTCATGGTGAGCCACAGTCAGCTCCTGGTCTTCTTTTTGCTGACTGTATAGAGCTTCTCCATCTTTGGCTGTAAAGAATATAATCAATCTGATTTCAGTGTTGACCATCTGGTGATGTCCATGTGTAGAGTCTTCTCTTGTGTTGTTGGAAGAGGGTGTTTGCTATGACCAGTACGTTCTCTTGGGAAAACTCTATTAGCCTTTGCTCTGCTTCATTCCGTACTCCAAGGCCAAATTTGTCTGTTACTCCAGGTGTTTCTTGACTTCCTACTTTTGCATTCCAGTCCCCTCTAATGAAAAGGAAATCTTTTCGGGTGTTAGTTCTAAAAGGTCTTGTAGGTCTTCATAGAACCGTTCAACTTCAGCTTCTTCAGCGTTACTGGTTGGGACATAGTCTTGGATTACTCTCATATTGAATGGTTTGCCTTGGAGATGAACAGAGATCACCTGTCATTTTTCAGATTGCATCCAAGTACTGCCTTTTGGACTCTTTTGTTGACCATGATGGCTAGTCCATATCTTCTACGGGATTCCTGCCCACAGTAGTAGATTTAATGGTCATCCAGTCCATTTTAGTTTGCTGATTCTTATAATGTTGACGTTCACTCTTGCCATCTCCTGTTTGACCACTTCCAATTTGCCTTGATCCATGGACCTGACATTCCAGGTTTCCATGCAACATTGCTCCCTGCAGCATTGGACCTTGCTTCTATCACCAGTCACATCCACAAGTGGGTATTGTTTTTGCTTTGGCTCCATCCCTTCATTATTTCTGGAGTTATTTCTCCACTGATCTCCAGTAGCATATTGGGCACTTACCAACCTGGGGAGTTTCTCCTTCAGTATCCTATCATTTTGCATTTTCATACTGTTCATGGGGTTCTCAATGCAAGAATACTGAAGTGGTTTGCCATTCCCTTCTCCAGTGGACCACATTCTTTCAGCCCTCTCCACCATGACCCGTCTGTCTTGGGTGGCCCCACATGACATGGGTTAGTTTCATTGAGTTAGACAAGGCTGTGGTCCGTGTGATCAGTTTGGCTAGTTTTCTGTGATTATGGTTTCAGTGTGTCTGCCCTCTGATCCCCTCTTGCAACACCTACAGTCTTACTTGGGTTTCTCTTTGCTAGAACCCATCCACACATACTGTATTTTATTGAAATCCCCCTAAGTCTTCTGCTTATTTTGGGGGGAAGGGATAATGAAAATGCATGATTTCTAGACCCAAACGCACAAGAGTAAGAAGCCTTAGTTTAGAAGTCTTCATGCATCATTCTTATCCTTCCTCTCCTGTTTCCTCTTTCTTTTCTAACTCCTTCTTCTCCTCCATTTTACCCCCTAAGGGTGGCACTATATTGAAATTTTCCGATTTTTATCATTGCCTTTGATCTTCCCACCATTCTATTGGCCTAAGAATTTGTATCTTTCCATTAGTTTGCACAGGCTATCCCACCTGCATCTTAACTGTCCTGAGTTTAGTGACACACTCACAGTAGGTGCCCATCACCTAATGGGCTCGTGTCTTTACTAAAGAGTCAAGCTTTAGGATCAGCAGAGGCCTCAAAACCCAAAGCTGGATCCAGTTATAATCTGAACCCTTGGATTGTTTCCCTTTCATAGAGGATCAGCTCAAGCATGCATTTCAAGAGCAAGATTTTCTATTATACATTGTGTTTTTAGGGATGCTATATTAGAATTGATTTACCTGAACATATAAATTACTACAGGATTAGAAGTACTATTTTAGATATTTGAGCCTTGTGTATCTGGCAATCCATTTTAATTCCAAATTTGATGAAGGCTCTAAAAACTCCATCCCATTAAGTTAATATATATTTGAAATAGAAAACTTTTAAATTCATATCTTAGCTGTACATTCACCACATTCCTTGCCCACAACCTCTGTGTTTATATTATATGATTAAACTCTATTATTATTATTATATATTATTATAAGATAGGTATTTCCATATGGCCTAAGAATCGGCCTTTGACTATCATTGTCATATACTTGGAAATTGTGTGGACTACAAACCCCTGTTTGTTGTCCCTATATTTGCTTTTATAATATAATAAGCTGTAGTATTTTTTTTTTATATTTAAGTTACTTCAGCATTTTGAAGTTTTTTTTCAAGAACACCAATATATTTCCATTCAGTAACTAATATCACGTTGAGTCATCAAGAACAGTTGCTTTGGTCTATATATTTTTCTGAAGTTATGGCATATATCCCCCATTTCCCACTTTTCTCTATCCTCCTCCATTTTTGTTCAGACAGCTTTTTTCAGTTTGTAACATTTTAGCCTCCTTCTTACGCTGGCACTTTTGTTTTTCTCCTTTACATAATGTTATCATTGCTGACTGGATCAGCCAGTGTGTCTTCATTTTACATTTTATTTATTTGCCTGCTTTAAGGCCAAGCTACTTGTTTTGATTATGTGCTTCTGTATATTTAGATTTATGCATAGCTTCTAAAGCAAGAAAAATGAAGTAAATGAGAGTTCATCTGTTCAAAAATTTTGGCTCCCTTCTACCTCCAAAAATAATAATAATAATAATAATAAAGCAGTATAACTCCACTCAGGAAGCATCTCCATTTATTCCTATTCCTCTCCTAGACTTTCTTCCTTGTGGCTTATCTTTTCTGAATTTCACTTAGAGACTTGATTCAATATATACACTGGGGATGATGCCATGAATTGCCTTATCCACAGCAGCAGAAATAATCACCACTTGAATGTCGTCTAATAAAGCTGGATATATTTTATCTAATCTTTCCTTTCATATTTGTCAAAGTTTTATGTAACAATAACATATTGCTGTTGCAGACTCCGCAGTTGCTCCTGTTAACTCCTTAGTTATAAATTTAGGAGGCAAACTCTCAATATCCTCCTGGTTCTTGTTTACCACAAGGGGAAAGAACTCCATTTGATGTTTAAACTCTCAACTGTTTTCATCCATTTAATCACTTTGACTCCCAGAAATGGTAGTGACAGTTGAATTAGCTTCCATTTTTTTGGCTTCATCTCAAATAGTAATTAGTTTTGAATATATCTCATTATCTTTTTTTTTTTTTAACTTTTGCTCCTCTTAACCTCTGAGATGTTTATATTTTAAAAATGCCTATTGGTTCCCCAGATGAACTGACTTCTTTCACTCATTCTTCCTTCTTTCTCCTTCCCTCCCTATTCCTTCTTTCTTTTTCTTTTTAATTCTTATTTTATTAGCTATAACACACACAGCTTTGTGGGATTTTAGTTCTCCTACCAGGGATCTAACCCTGGCCCTTGGCAATGAAAGTGCAGAGTCCTAATTATTAGACTGGAGGGAACTTGCCATCCCAGCTTCTTTCTTTCCTTCTATTCATTGTTTTTTGTTTCTTTTCTTTATTTTTTTGGTATTCATTTTTATTGCTGTTACTTTTGAGTCTAAGATTAAAATATTTTTCAGACTCTTAATTACTGATTGAACAAACTTGATTCCTAGAGAGAGAGAATTATGGGCACAGATTTTAAATTGCCCACTTTAGATTTTGTATTTGTAATTTCACTCAAATTTATTAGTTTCTCAAAGAAAATGAATTAACGTCTATAAAATGAAACAGCTAGTTATCTTTATCTTTTCACTGACATAGCCTATCACTTCTTGTGTTATTAAAATCATCAAAGTCTTGTATGCATGCTCAATTGCTCAGTTGTGTCCAACTCTTTGTGACCCCATTGACTAACCCACCAGACTCTGTTCCTGAAATATTCCAGGCATGAATACTGGAGCAGGCATTGGCAGGCAGATTCTTTACCACCTGGGATGCCCAATCAAAGTCTTACAAAGGAGTTTATTACCACTAAGCCAATCTTATAAAAAATGTTAAAGGGACTTCTCGAAGCCAAAAGAAAAGGTCACAGCTACAAATAAAATTTTTTGAGAGAGAAAATCTCACTGGTAAAGGCAAACACAAATAAATGTGGTGGGTCAACCACAAATAAAGCTAGCACAAGGTTAAAATATAAAAGTATAAAATCACCTATGTCTACAATAAACTGGGGATACAAAAACAAAAGAATGTAAAGTATGATGTCTAAAATATAAAACATTATTGGGGATATAAAAATGCAACATTGTTGGAACACATTCAAATTTAATATATTATCAACAATATATACATATAATATATTAGTTACATATACGAACCTTATGATAACCATGAAACAGAAAATTATAACAGATACACACCCAAAAATGAGAAAAACATTCAAACATAAAACTAAAGATATTCATCAGATCACAAGGGGAGAAACCAAAGAAGAAAAAGGACAAAAATAAGAACTACAAAAGCAACCAGAGAACAGTTAGCAAACAGGCAGTAAATACTTTAAATGTAAATGAATTAGACATTCCAATCAAAAGATGTAGTTTGGCTGAACAGTTATAAACAAGATCCATCTATGCTGCCTGTAAGAGACTCACATTAGATCCAAAGATAAACACAGTTTGAAAGTGAAGGGATGGAAAATAAATCCCATGAAAAAGGAAACCGGAGGTCTGGACCAGCAACACTTTTATCAGAGAAAATAGATATTGAAACACAGATTGATCTTAGCAATATCTTTTTAAATCTGTCTTCTCAAGCAAGGGAAACAAAAATACAAATAAACAAATGGGACTACATCAAACTAAAAATGTTTGCACGGTAAAAGAACAGCAAAACAGAAAGACAACTTACAGAATGGGAACAGATATTTGCAAATAATATATTCAATGGGGGTTAGCATCCAAAGTATATGAAGTATGTCAGCTATATTTAATTTTTAAAAAAAGTCCTGCAGTCTTAACCAGGACTTAGGACATTTTATTCTTTCTCTTTGCATTTGTAACTTGGTTTAAAAAAAAAAATAGAAAATTCCATCATTTCGGAAATGCTGAGAAGAAAACTTGTATCTTGACCTGTTGTTTTCCACTCATATTTCAGTTCAATTCAGTTCAGTCACAGTCGTATCCGACTCTTTGCGACCCCATGAATTGCAGCACACCAGGCCTCCCTGTCCATCACCAACTCCCAGGGTTTACTCAAACTCATATGCAACGAGTCGGTGACGCCATCCAGCCATCTCTCATCCTCTGTTGTCCCCTTTTCCTCCTGCCCCCAATCCCTCCCAGCATCAGAGTCTTTTCCAGTGAGTCAACTCTTCGCATGAGGTGGCCAAAGTATTGGAGTTTCAGCTTTAGCATCAGTCTTTCCAATGAACACCCATGACTGATCTCTTTTAGAACAGACTGGTTGGATCTCCTTGCAATCCAAGGGACTCTCAAGAGTCTTCTCCAACACCACAGTTCAAAAGCGTTGATTCTTCAGTGCTCAGCTTTCTTCACAGTCCAACTCTTACATCCATACATGACCACTGGAAAAAATGTAGCCTAGACTAGACAGACCTTTGTTGGCTAAGTAATGTCTCTGCTTTTTAATATCACTCATATATAGTTCATTGTAAAATCTGCAGAAAAAATGGTCATGACACAAATGTATTATAATTTACTTTTGGGTCTATTTTTCGATACCTTCTTGTTTAGCCTGAAATCGTTTTCCAGTGATCCATAGAGTAAGCTTGCTTGGACTTGCTTGCAGCAGAGTCTTGACCCTACTCTGTGTATGTGTGTGTAGATAATTTCAATTCAATGGAAGATGTCCATTTTGCTCCTGTTGTTGTTGTTCAGTAACTCAGTCATGTCCAACTGTTTGGGACTCCATGAACTGAAGCATGCCAGACTTTCCTGTCCTTCGGTATCTTCTAGACTTGGCTCAAACTCATGTCCATTGAATTGATGATGCCAATCAACCATCTTGTCCTCTATCATCCCCTTCTCCTCCTGCCTTCAATCTTTCCCAGCATCAATGTTTTTTCTAATGAGTCAGCTCTTCACATCAGGTGGCCAAAATATTGGAGTTTCAGTTTTAGCATCAGTCCTTACAATGAATTTTCAGCGTTGATTTCCTTTAGGATTGACTGACTTCATTTCCTTGCAGTCCAAGGGACTCTTAAGAGTCTTCTCCAAAACTACAGTTCAAAAAGCATCAATTCTTTGGCACTCAGTCTTCTTTATGGTCCAACTCTCACATCCATACATGAATGACTACTCAAAAAACCATAGCTTTGACTAGATGGACCTTTGTTGGTAAAGTAATGTCTCTGCTTTTCAACATGCTGTCTAGGTTTGTCATAGCTTTTCTTCCAAGGAGCAAGCATCTTTTAATTTCATGGCTGCAGTCACCATCTGCAGTGATTTTGGAACTCAAGAAAATAAAGCCTGTCACTTTATTTATCGCTGTTTATATTATGATAAAGTTTGTTCCTGAGTCTTATTAAGTTTTCCAGGTAATTACAGAAGCAACCATTTTGATCCTTACATTCTTCTGCTGTTTTTCCATTTGTATTCCTCAGAACCTCTGTAGAACTCTTTTAAGAATGATAAAATTCTTCATAACTTTAAATGTCTACAAAATCCTTTTAAAGTCTATTATCATTATAGATTTCTATGATAAATAAGTGTAGAAGATATTCAAGTTGTTAAGTTTCTTTTAAAGAGAAGAAAATTGGGGCTTGAAGAGATGAAATAACCCACTACATTTCAGAGATGTCAAGTTGCTGAGCTGAGACAAGAACTAAGATCTGTCAATATAAAATTACAATCCAGGAAAATTGCTAACCCTTAATGTGCATTTAGGTAATTGAACTGAAGAGTACGGTGCATTAGACCTGAAAATATGAACATTCACAGTCGATTCCTCAGGTCGTAGCTGTCAAGATGTTTGACACTTTTGCCATTACCAAGCTTTTTTGCTGCTAGCAATCCCAAGGCTCTGTGCCTCCCTATACCAAGGACATTCATGCAAATGATCCACTTAATGTAAGAAAGCAAACTTTGACCATTATTTTTATAGTAAATGTGAAGAAATTTAAGTAGAGAAGTGTGAGCTAACTGCTGCTTTAGTTATGGGCAGCAGCTAAGAGTCTTTTGACCATGTTAATGAGATTTTAGCACTGTTTTTTATTTGTTTTTCACCACATTAGAGAGGCTTGGAAATTACTTGATGGAACACCTATTCATTCTGGCAAAGTGTTTTCATGATTAGATTTCTGGCTGTGTAATTTTGCTTTCATGGTAATCCATCCAGCTCAATAATCAGAAAGGTCATGAGAGTAGTTCTTTCTAGATCAGCCAATGTTACAAAGCTAACAAAATGTTAGAAATGGAATTTGTCATATGTCCCTTATACAAAAGAATGAGCAATGTTATTCTCTTTAGTAATGACAATTAGTATGCATTTATTCCAAAGAACAGCATATGATAATTAATGATCTGGAGATGGTCAGGAATGTTCACAGAGATGAGGGTTCATTATGACCAATTAATAGACCAAGGCTACATTTTGTCGAAAAGATTAGCAACTTTTGTTCTTCATGACCCAGTGTTTAGAATGTACAGTTGTCAAGGCAGCTGTACAGAGCATCTGCTAAATAAATAGTGCAGAGCAGAATATGGGAAACCTTATAAGTAGGTTCAGTTATAAGCAACGGGCACTAAGAGATAGTGGGAGCTTAGCTAAGCCATCTACGTAGGGCTTTTGTCTGATGCTGGAGATTGAACATCACTAGGAAGTGATGATGGCTGTGATATGGGAAAGATCATGGGCAGGCTGGAATCCACAAGCATGAGCTGGAACCCTACAAGGTGTTAGGAAACTCTTAAGAGACGCAGAGCAGAGAGAATAATGCAGCAATCATATGAAGACATATACAAAAGACAAGGAAATCACATACAAAAAAGAAACTGGTCTCACCAATCTCAAACAGCATTAAACTACTCATATCTTCTTTATATACTATACACTAAATATATATAGGGCTTCCCAGGTGGCTCAGTGGTGAAAAATCCTCCTGCCAATACCAATGCAGGAGAGCCAAGTTTGATCCCTGGGTCAGGAAGATTCCCTGGAGAAGGAATAAGCAACCTACTCCAATATTCTTGCCTAGGAAATACCATGGGCAGAGGAGCCTGGATGGCTACAGTCCATGGGGGTCACAAAAGAATCAGACATGACTTAGTGACTAAACAACAACAACAGAATATATATATGGATGGAAATTCTAGAAGATACTGCTGTTGGCTCATTTTCTGTGAAAGAAATTGATCTCTCTTAGGGGTCATTAGACAAGATCATACTCAAGTAGGTGATTAATGGGTTTCTCTGAAAAAGTAGATATTTCTGTTATAAATTATGTATTCTAGGAAGAGTTCAGGAGCCAAAATACAAGAACTAAAGAAATCAAGGAGAAAGACAATCTCTTATAAGGCATTGACACTGATATTGACACTGGAGGTAGAAAAAAGTTTGACAAAACCCATGAAGAGACAGCACTGTTCTCAACAGGATCCCCGTGGCAGTGGCATTGAAAGTGTGGGATTTAGTAAACATTGTAAGTATCCTTGCCTGGAAAATTCCATGGGCAGATCAGCCTGGTGGGCTACAGTCCATAGGGCCACAAAGAGTCAGACACCAGAGTGACTGAGCATGCAAACACACACGTGGGAACATATAAGTAACCAGCAAAATAAGACTCTCCACTGTAAAGCAGGAGTGAAGAATGTAGTGATAATAATTTAGCTTATGAATAACAATAAAAAGTTAAACTCATAAAATATGTAATATAAGATTCATATTACAAAAAACCGAGTCACTAAAAATTGGGTTATTCTAGAATCATTCATTTAAAATGGTATTTCATATGCCAAACATGATAGCTAAAATATTAAAAAAGGAATTTTTAAAATGAAAATGCAACACTAACTTCATATTTTGTGAGAACAGGAACAAATGTATTAAATCTCTTAACTGACATTAATGGGTAAAGTATTTTAAATTCAGAGGAGACCATATTATACTTTGTATCTGGGCCAAATTGTCCTCATTATGACACTTCTTTGGGCATATGGAAACAAAAGTCTGGATAGACTGCTTAAGGATCCCTGCAGGTGTTCCTGAAATGGACAAGGTTGGACAAGGTGGCCTGCTGATGGCTTGATATTGGTTTGAAACTGCTTGGATGCACAACAACTGTGATGCCTATGGGATATCCATCCTGCATTTGTATTTGCCAGCTATCTTCAGTCTGTCTGAAGATGAGAAGATTAAAAAAAAAAATGGTTCTCTTGCTTAGACTTGTCTGACAAATCGGATTCTTGGACTGATCTTCTTGTAGCACCTGCAGTAATGTTTAGATCAAGGACTAAAAGCACCTCCTGTTCCCACCACTACCATCTTATATTCAGTAGGATAACTGTTATGATGGTTCCTCTTTTATTTGTTCATTCATCAAATATTTACTAAGTGTCTATGGTGTTATGCTGGCTGCTGGGAATACAGATGGACAGACATTCGTTTGTCAGGGAGCCCAGCCCAGTGATGAGGGAGGAAAGTAGACAATTACAATAGAGCCATCAACAAAGCCTCTTGACCATGAGCAACGGAAAGGTACTGATTAATCCCACCAAGATATTGCCATTATCTGTTGCTGTCACAGAAGAAGCTTTGCTGAGTTTATAACATGTACAGCAGGAATGGAGGGCTTTAGAGGGAAAAAAGAAATCAAGATGATGATGTGTAATAAAGATTTCTTTTTCACATTGAATATGTTTAAATTGTAGAAATGAGCTATGAAGCTCAAAATTTTTCTGCTTGGGAGATACCATAGGCATTGATTAGATTTTATAAAGCAGTGAGTAGAAGTAAAGGCAGGCAGGCTTCACTCCTCTCCTTAACACCCAAGGCAGACATGTCTGCTAGAGTGCACATGTGGGTATAGTCCCTTCCACATAAACTGCTCCCAGGCTGGCACCACCAGCCATCAGGCCCCTGTGTGGAGCAAGGCTTTTCTCTGTTTCTCTTGAAGTAACTGATCTTTCTGGTGTGGTGGAAAGAGTCCGTCTTAGTTTGCAACCTCTCTGAGATGTTCTGGAAGATAGATAACAACATTATTCCAACAAGACCTTGAGCCAACTTTGGGTTGGCTTTAAAATTTTCCAGGGTCTAGGTGTCAGCTCTTACCTAGCGTCCTCTCAGTCTATTCTAGCTGAGTGAGCTTAAGTTTGAATCCTAAGTGAATCGTCTTTTTCTTTCAGCACTTCTCAGATAAATAATAGGGTAATTGTATTTTTGTCTATAAATATATTTGCAATATTCAAAGATTTTTTGTCTCTAATCATAGTTAATGCTTGGTGCATAAATCATTTTCTTAGAGACTTGTTCCTTGATCACCATGTGTGGTAAAGTTATATTTTGTATCCTTTGTCTTTATGACTTTTTACACATTAATTTCTTTTCCCCTAGAATATATGCTCAAGAAAGCAGATAATTTTATTTCTTATTTTCCATGAGGTATTACTTCTTATTTTCCATGAAGTATTACCTCAATACCTATAATTAAACCTGTCAGATATTGAATGCTTACTTGAAATATGAAATCATCATGAGAGGGAAGCATGGCACAAGTACATTTTTGATGAGAAAGCAAAATCGGAGTGTCTCCTGGCTTAATTCAACCCCAAGCATGTAAAACAGAATAATCCTCCACCTTTGCTACCTTATATTTGGTGCCTCCAAAGTTTAAGGTTACATGATACTTGTTAATTGCCTGTTTTCTCTCAAAAGAGGTTGCAAAGGAGACAATCCAATAAAACCTAGCACTTAGAAAAAACTGTTTGATATCCAAAGAAATCTGAAAAGAATTCTGAGTCATTAACTTTTCGAAAAAGACTGACAGTTTTATGCCCAGCCATAACATGAGTGAGTGCAAAACCCTACAGGATTCATTAAAGCTATTCAAACGTTCAACAGCTCACAAAACTATGTAAAACAAATATTTGAGAGGATTTCTTTTATGCTTGATCACTTTTCGGTTAATTCTGCTAAATTATTTCCATTCATCTGTTATTTGCATGACACCTACTATTAGAACA
>SJYQ01000628.1:1142579-1156836 GCA_006410935.1 Redunca redunca
AGCAATACTTGAAGTGTGAACTTCCAGATATTCAAGCTGGTTTTAGAAAAGGCAGAGGAACCAGAGATCAAATTGGCAACATCTGCTGGATCATGGAAAAAGCAAGAGAGTTCCAGAAAAACATCTATTTCTGCTTTATTGACTATGCCAAAGCCTTTGATTGTGTGGGTCACAATAAACTGTGGACAATTCTGAACGAGATGGGAATACCAGACCACCTGACCTGCCTCTTGAGAAACCTATATGCAGGTCAGGAAGCAACAGTTAGAAGTGGACATGGAACAACAGACTGGTTCCAAATAGGACAAGGAGTATGTCAAGGCTGTATATTGTCACTCTGATTATTTAACTTATACGAAGAGTACATCATGAGAAACACTGGGCTGGAAGAAGTACAAGCTGGAATCAAGATTGCTGGGAGAAATTTCATAACCTCAGATTTGCAGATGACACCTTTCTTATGGCAGAAAGTGAAGAGGAACTAAAAAGCATCTTGTTGAAAGTGAAAGAGGAGAGTGAAAAATTTGGCTTAAAGGTCAACATTCAGTAAAGTAAGATCATGGCATCTGGTCCCATCATTTCATGGGAAATAGCTGGGGAAACAGTGGAAACAGTGTCAGAATTTATTTTTTGGGCTCCAAGATCACTGCAGATGGTGATTGCAGCCATGAAATTAAAAGACTTTACTCTTTGGAAGAAAAGTTATGACCAACCTAGATAGTATATTTTAAAAAAGAGACATTACTTTGCCAACAATGGTCCGTATAGTCAAGGCTCTGGTTTTTCCAGTGTTCATGTAGGGATGTGAGATTTGGACCTTGAAGAAAGCTTATTGCCAAAGAATTGATGCTTTTGAACTGTGGTGTTGGAGAAGACTCTTGAGAGCCCCTTGGACTGCAAGGAGATCCAACCAATCCATCCTAAAGGAGATCATTCCTGGGTGTTCTTTGGAAGGACTGATGCTAAAGCTGAAACTCCAATACTTTGGCCTCCTCATGTGAAGAGTTGACTCATTGGAAAAGACCCTGATGTTGGGAAGGATTGTGGGCAGAAAGAGAAGGGGTTGACCGAGGATGAGATGGCTAGATGGTATTAGTGACTCAATGGACATGAGTTTGAGTGAACTCCGGGAGTTGCTGATGGACAGGGAGGCCTGGCATGCTGCAGTTCATGGGGTCGCAAAGAGTCGGACACAACTGAGCAACTGAAGTTAATTTAGATTATACTGTGACAGTTTATCATAATCAAAACAGAGTCATTGCTCTTATTCATATTGCATTAAGGGAAAATGTTTTTATCTGTTTCTACACATGGAAGAGTTTTAGTACAGGTATTCTGATATTCTGGTTGACTTTTCCAAACCTTCATTTAAAACAGTTGAGAACCCTTTAAGGCCAAACCATTTGACTTCTGGGTGTTTTTTCAAAATAAATGAAAGAATAGTAGATATTATAACTAGTATGAAGACTGTAAACCTGCAAAATGTCTGCAATAGGGCAAGGGATAAATAAATTTTGGTGAATAGATAAAATGTAATGTGGGTGTGTGCTTAGTCACATCAGTCCTGTCTGACTGTTTGCAACCCTACGTACCATAGCCCATAAGACTCCTCTGTCCATGGGATTCTCCAGGCAAAAGTAGTGGAGTGAGTTGCCATGTCCTCCTCCAAGGGATCTTCCTGATGCAGGGATCGAACCCATGTCTCTTAAGTCTCCTGCAATGATAGGCAGGTTCTTGACCACTAGTGCCACTTGGGAAGACCATAAAATGGAATACTAAGCAACAAGAAGAAAGACAGTATTGCTGGATGTAACATAGATGGATCCCAATATAATTATGCTAAAAGAAGTCAGAATAAAGGATAAGACAGCTTTATAATAAATCATCCAGCATTATTTAACTTGTGTAGAGTGTACATTTTAGATATTTCACAGAAGTGGAATCATGCAGTTTTTGTCCAGTTATGACGGACGTTTCACTTAGCTACAGTTCTTCAGGCTCATTCATGTTTTCCTATATGGCAGGATGTTCCTCTAAGACTGAATAATATTCCATGGCATGTGTACACCATATTTAGTTTCATCTATTCAATTGTAAATGGACATTCTGGCTATAAATAATGCTACTGTGAATGATGTTGCAATGAACACCAACCTAAGAATGGGGAGAGAGAAATGAGTAGCTGATGTTTAACAGATATTCCAATTCATCAGGTTATGCAAGGTGAATAAGTTCTAGAGATCTGACATACAACTTTGTGTCTATAGTCAATACCACAGTAATATGCACTAAATTTTTTTGATACAGTACATCTCAAGTTGCATGTTTATCATAATAAAATACATAATTAATGCATAATGCCACATGATTTCACTTATACAGAACTCTTACTAAGTTGCTAAGTTGTAGCCCACCAGGGTCCTCTGGCTATGGGATTTCTCAGGCAATAATACTGGAGTGGGTTGCCATTTTCTTCTCCAGGGGATCTCCCCCACCCAGAGATAGAATCACATCTCCTTCATTGGCAGGCAGACTCTTCAACACTGAGCCAGCAGGGTAAAGAACTCAGCAAGTATAAACTAATTTAGAGGAAGAAAACAGCTAAATTGTTGCCTGGGAAGAGGTTAGGAAGGGCCAGAAGGAGGAGTTAGAAAGGATCATTAGAACAGTTTTTCTGCTGATGGATAAGTTAATTTTCTTTAAGATAGAGATTATTTCATTGCATTTATAAATGTTCACACTTTGTTCCCAATTCATTGTCTGTCAATTATTCCTCAACAGTAAAGCTCTAAAAGCCATTAGGGCCATATGAACACATTTTTTAGGTCTTCTCTAGGGCTCTGGAAAAGTTCTGTTTTAAATGAGGCTTCTGGAACTTTACTTCCTTGGATTTACTATCATTATAAACCTCTGATATTTATGAGATACAGCTAGGTTTATACTGAGCAGTGTCTTGTTCCTCAAATGAGCTAAGAGTTTGATCATAAAACCCCCTGAAGGCAGGGAATTTTCAATCTCATGATTGCACAACAGCATTTATAACTGTGGCCAGAGATTCAAATATTTTTATGAATCAGCTCATACCATAACAAATAACTGGCTAGTGATCAGAAATTCACCTGTTTATTATTCAACAATTAAACTGTAAAAGAAGAGGTATGGCTAAATGATTCATCACATCTTAAATATAAGCACACTTAGAGATTCATTTCTACTACTTAATTTTTTTTTCCTCAAAGTGTTGTGCAAATCAGAAGAAAGCGTGAAGAGTCAAAGAAAAGAGATATATCTCAGGAGTAAGCGAAAAATGTGCTTGAGATAAAGATCACACCAGCACCGGTGATCAAAGAGACTAGTGGGACCAAGTCATAGATAGGCCTGGGCAGAGCATGGCTGCAAGTGTGTGCTGCCTTCGTGCTCACGGAACCTGCCCTCCAGGAGAATGAGGGCTAAGTTAGTCATCTAGTCAAGAATTCTTTTACACAGGTGGGGAAACTGAGGTCCAAAGATTTAGCCAAGTTAACAAACTCATACATTGCTCATTCTCTATTTATTGCATCACTTTGCCCTGGTAGCTCAGCTGATAAAGAATTCACCTGCAATGCAAGAGACCCTGGTTCCATTCCTGGGTAGGGAAGATCCCCTGGAGCAAGGGATAGGCTACCCACTCCAGTATTCTTGGGCTTCCCTGGTGTCTCAGATGGTAAAATATCCACCCACGATGTGGGAGACCTGGGTTCCATCCCTGGGTTGGAAAGATTCCCCCAGAGGAGGGCATGGCAACCCACTCTTGCCTGGAGAATCCCCATGACCTGAGGAGCCTGGTGGGCTACAGTCCATGGGGTCACAAAGAGTTGGACATGACTGAACGAGGAAGCACACAGCCTTTTATTTTTATCCAGATTTAGTTCACACATTTTTTAATGTGTGTGCGTATATGTTTTCATATCATTCTAAGGAAGGAACTGAGGAAGCATGTCATTAATAGAAAATTGATGTCATCACTTTGTCAAAACCTGTTATTTCTATTCCATATGCAAAATACCAAGTGGGCACAGGTGGGAGAAGTATAAACCTTGCTTAAACCTTAGCTCTACCCACATTCTCCAGGTTTTTCCAACTCACTTGAAGGCAAGTCTGTAATCTATTGCCAGCAACCTGGAAACCTCAGACAAGGTTAAGAACAACCTGCCCAGTGAGTATTAGAAGGAAATATTTTCTGGATGTAATACTTCAAATGATATCTATCTATTTCTATTTTATTAATCTCAATTCAGTGAACTGTATTGTATGTCACTAAAAAGTCTTCCAGAAAGTACTGTGAATATGTTAGGAATAAATTTGTGGACTAGTCTGGAAATCAGAGGCCTCATGTCAGTTTTAGCACTCATTTGCTGTGTTACAAGAGGCTTTGACAATGTCTCTGTGCTGTGAGCTGATTTAAGATAATGGGACAGATAATCTCCATTATCCCATCAACTTTGACATTCTGAACTCTAGCATAAGATGAACAGCTACCTTCTGTAGACTCTCAGTATCATGGATGACCCTCTTCTCACTGTCCACTTCCCACATCCTATTCCCAAATTCTATTGCTTCATCTGCACTTCTCCACTTTCACCCAGCCACCTTCAGGCAGAAACAGATGTAGGACAGATCATTTTATATTCTGACCAAGCCCTGAGCTCTTTATGCATAAAACCTGTGGTATGTGTTTGTCTTTGCTTACTTCCTTAACAACCTTGAGATCATTGAGAAAGCAGATCATAATTAAATACCCGGATGAATAAAAACAGAAGGTATATATTTTCAAATTGCATTTGAAGGCCTTTAAAGAAATTTATGTCTACTCATTGTGAAATTATTTAAAGATAAGCCCTCATCATCACCATTGAAAACCCTGTTACAAAAATAGAAAAATATATTTAATCATTTGAAACTAATAAATGAAAGCATAGTTATTTAAGAATAAAAATGATTTTTGGCAAGAGAGCACTATAGCAGTTTCTATGTTTTCCTCCTCAAAATATTTAATCTATTTTATAAAACATCTGAATGAGTATCCCATTATTTTAGCTAGCAAGATGAAGTTTGAATGTTGTATCCTTTTCTTAATGTTATGAATTCAGCAAATTTATCAAATTTATTAATGTCAAATAGACATAGATATCATACTTGGTCACTAGACATACATGGTTGAATATAGCAACCCTTTTTAGTTCAAGTTCAATCTATAGTGAAAGAAGTGAAGTGAAGTCACTCAGTTGTGTCTGACTCTTTGAGACCCTGTGGACTGTAGCCTACCAGGCTCCTCTGTTCATGGGCTTTTCCAGGCAAGAGTACTGGAGTAGGTTGCCATTTCCTTCTCCAGGGGATCTTCCCAACCCAGGGATTGAACCCAGGTTTCACACATTGTAGGTAGACGCTTTACCATCTGAGGCACTAGGGAAGTCCTATAGTGAAAGAAACAGGACACTAAATAAAAAATTACCAAATACACAAATTAGAGGATTTTACAACATGTAGCTGGGAACAGAGAATAGGTAGCAATTACTCTATTTGATGGAAAAGGACAATTTTACAGTAAAACTGCTTTTGTTGAATGAGAGATTTTCCCCAGAAAGTGTAGAAGTTTCCTTGAAGGAAATAGAGAGATATTCCAGATAAAATAACATGAACAGAGGCTTTGAGAAGGGAAAGCCAATAGATAAATTTAGAGAATAACTTGATGATAATTTGATGATTTGATGATAATATGATGATTTGGTTATAATTTGATGTTTTTGGAACATAAAATTAACTAAAAGAAGTATCATGGAAAAGCTAATGAATTAGAAAGGGACAATGTCATAAAAAGATTTATATGTCAAACTAAGGAATATGGATATAGTGATGCATACTAATTTTTAAGACCAACATGGATTTCTTTTCCCAGTGTCTGATTCTTTATTCCTATGCATATATATGGAATTTAGAAAGATGGGGATGATGACACTGTATGCGAGAGAACAAAAGAGACTCAGATCTATAGAGTGAACTTTTGGACTCTGGGGGAGAGAGAGAGGGAGAGGGTGGGATGAGATGGGAGAATGGCATTGAAACATGTATACTATCATGTAAGAAATGAATCGCCAGTTGATGTCCTATGCAGGATGCAGGATGCTTGGGACTGGTGCATGGAGAGGACCCAGAGAGATGGTATGGAGTGGGAGGTGGGAGGGGATTCATGTTTGGGAACGCATGTACACTCGTGGTGAATTAATGTCAGTGTTTGGCAAAACCAATACAGTATTGTAAAGTAAACTAAAGTTAAAATAAAAACTTAAAAAAAATAAAAGAATTATAATTTATTTTAAAGACCTAATTCCCCCTTGTATTCAGTCAAAATTGTTTTGCTAGAGATGACTTCAACTAGGAATGAGAATATAACTTAGGCCTGCTGGGTAGACAGTGTATTCCTTCCCCTAACAGCTGTCTTTAGTTCATGAGTGGATATGGCCTGTGTTGGTCCACTAAAAATATATTTCAGAAACATTACTTTGATGATTAAACAAGAGAAACTAAAATGAGAGCCTAATCTAAAGTCAGAAATGCCCCTGAAAATATGTTTGTAAGGCAAGTTAAAAAAAATAAAGATAAAATATAAAATACTCAAGCTAGTATTAACTGAGATTCTTTCATTTACAACCAAAACAGCCAAACAATAAGGATTTAATATGGTTATATTTTATAATGTATGATATGATTATATTTTAGATATAAACCACTAATATTCTGATGCCAGTTTATATCAGAGATTGGAGTGAGAGACTGGAGCCAGAAAGATCAGGTTAAAAATTATTGTAGCAGGAAAATACTAAGATGATCTTGATTAAAGTTTAGATTGTTGATTAGTCACTAAGTCGTGTCTGGCTGTTTGTGACCAAACGGACTGCAGCCCACCAGGCCCTTCTCTCCATGGGATTTCCCATGCAAGTGGGTTACCATTTCCTTCTCCAGGGGATCTTCCCGACCCAGGGATGGAACTCATGTTTCCTGCATTGGAAGGCAGATTCTTTACTGCTAAGCCACCAGGGAAGACAAAGGTTGAAAGCATTGCCTATTTTATTCTACCTTGAGTTACTAGGTCTCAGCTCACAACCTAGCACAAAATTCAGCATAGGGACTGATAGGAAGCATGGGAAGTGGTAAAGAAAGAGGAATTAAATGAGAATAACTGGTCATTAGAATGTTACATCAACTAGGGAATGAGGAGAAGGAGCTAATTATATGTAAGTAGGGTAGGTATGTTCTTGCCTGGAGAATCCCAGGGACAGAGGAGACTGGTGGGAGGCCATGTATGGGGTCGCACAGAGTCAGACACGACTGAAGTGACTTAGCAGCAGCAGCAGCAGCAGGGTAGGTAAGTGGCTATAAAAATTGAGTTTTGCACATTTGTGTATATGGCAGGCAAAATTTTAAAACAATCCCCAGGATCCCTGCTCTTCATGGCACCATATAGATGCTCAGTAAATATTTTTGAAATGTAAGGAAGCTTAAAATATCTTCTATAGAAATACATATATTTCATTATATATGTGTGTGTGTGTCTATGTGTGTGTGCTTATATCATACTTCTGTGTTTTGTGTTCAATCTTACACATCAAAATAGATTCAGAATAAAAACACTTCTCACTACCTGAAGCAGCTCCTTTCACAGACCCTTATCCTCTTAGCACCCACCTTTACATGCTAAAGTCAACTTAGACTTATATGAATCTCTACCTGAGGGCTTTGGACTTGTTACAGGAGCATTTTCAATGAGAAGAAGGCAAGCCAGAAAGGTCCCTTCAAGCAGCCCTCAACCACTGCTTGACAAGAATTTGATGGAAATCTTTCCCACACCTCTTGGCTGGAATAACTGAAGTATTAACATGTCCTACACTTTTTTCAGAGATGCTGAGCACCAGGCGTTTGCAAGCACAGGTGACTTATTATATGCTGCATTCTCATACTGACTCCCACTCTCCCATCTACTCCAGTCTCCTTCCTGTATCTCCTTTCTACTTGTCCTGAAATACTTAAACTCAAAATCTGCTTCTCCAAAAGTGCAAATAAAGATTGCACCTCTGCTGCTACTCTCTTGTCCAAACCACCAATATATTTTATTGGATTTTTAAAATAACGTTCTTCTTGCTTTCAACTTTGCAGTCCCTGCAAAAAATTTCAACTTGAGCCATTAGAATGTTCCTTATAAACTTGTCACACCATGTCACTTCTCTGATCAGAATACTCATTACACCCCTCACTTATTTGCAGGAAAGGTGTGGAAGACACTGCCTGTTCTGACTCCAGGCTCCTCGATGGCCTCTCCTTCTCCTCCTTCTGCTCCCTCTGCTGCGGCCACTGCTGTCTACATTATTCTTCAACACAGTGGGCACAAACCACCCCCAATTCCATCAGCCAGGGATTTTGTACTTTCCCTATGACCCCTGATGGTCTTCCCCTTTACATCTGACTGTTGTGCAAATGCGATCCTCTCAATGAGGACATCCCCCATCAGATTTTAAACTGTTGTGATTCGTGAGTTACTATTGCAGTTATCACCTTTTAGCTTGCTTCAAAATATATACCTCCAGCCCAAAACTCTTGTCAATGCTATAATTGTATACCCATGTCTACCTACTTTACTTTTCCATGTAGATGTCTAACAGACATGTCAACTCATATAGTCCAAACTGAACTGCTGATTTTACCCTGCTTTCCCTCTCAGTTGATGGCAACTTTATATTCACTCAACTACGTAGGTCAAAAACCTTAAAGTTAACTTGCTTGTTTACCCCAGGTCCAGTCTTTCAGAAAATCCTGCCAGTTCATTATTTAAAACATAAATGAAAAAAATATAAGTAAAATAAATAAAGAATGCTTAAACTGCACTCATTTCACATAGCAAACTAATGCTCAAAATTCTCCAAGCCAGGCTTCAACAGTATGTGAATCGTGAACTTCCAGATGTTCAAGCTGGATTTACAAAAAGCAGAGGAATCAGAGATCAAATTGCCAACATCCGTTGGATCATCAGAAAAGCAAGAAAGTTCCAGAAAAACATCTATTTCTGCTTTATTGACTATGCCAAAGTCTTTGACTGTGTGGATCACAATAAACTGTGGAAAATTCTGAAAGAGATGGGAACACCAGACCATGTTACCTGCCTCCTGAGAAATCTGTATTCAGGTCAAGAAATGATAGTTAGAACTGGACACAGAACAGCAGACTGGTTCCAAACTGGGAAAGGAATACATCAAGGCTGTATATTGTCACCCTGCTTATTTAACTAATATACAGAGTACATCATGAGAAATGTTGGGCTGTATGAAGCACAAGCTGGAATCAAGATTGCCAGGAGAAATATCAATAACCTCAGATATGCAGATAGCACCACCCTTATGGCAGAAAGTAAAGAAGAACTAAAGAGCCTCTTAATGAAAGTGAAAGAAGAGAGTGAAAAAGTTGACTTAAAACTCAATATTCAGAAAACTAAGATCATGGCATCTGGTCCCATCACTTCATGGTAAATAGATGGGTAAACAATGGAAACAGTGACAGACTTTATTTTTTGGCGGCTCCAAAATCACTGTAGATGGTGATTGCAGCCATGAAATTAAAAGATACTTGCAACTTGGAAGAAAACCTATGACCAACCTAGACAGCCTATTAAAAAGCAGAGACATTACTTTGCCAGCCAAAGACCATGTAGTCAAGGCTATGGTTTCTTCAGTAGTCATGTATGGATGTGAGAGTTGGACTATCATAAAAGCTGAGCACCGAAGAATGGATGCTTTTGAACTGTGGTGTTGGAGAAGACTCTTGAGAGTCCTTTGGACTGCAAGGAGATCTAACAAGTTCATGCTAAAGGAAATCAGTCCTGAATATTCACTGGAAGGACTGATGCTGAAGCTGAAACTCCAATACTTTGGCCACTGATGCGAAGAACTTACTCATTTTAAAAGACCCTGATGCTGGGAAAGATTGAAGGCAGGAGGAGAAGGGGATGACAAAGGATGAGATGGTTGGATAGCATCACTGACTTGGTGGACATGAATCTAAGTAAGCTCTGGGAGCTGGTGATGGACAGAGAAGCCTGGCATGCTGCAGTCCATGGGGTTGCAAAGAGTCAGGCATGACTGAGCAACTGAACTGAACTGAAAATAAATAAATAATAAATGTAAATTGTTGTTTAGTCTCTAATTTGTGTCTGACTCTTGCAACCCCATAGACTTTAGCCTGCAAGGCTCCTCTATCCATTGGGTTTCCCAGGCAAGAATACTGTAGTGGGTTACCATTTCTTTCTCTGGCTAATTTTCCCAACCCAGGTATCAAACCTGCATCCCCTACATTGTAGGGAGATTCTTTTTAATGCTAAATCATCAGGGAAGCCCAGTTAATATAAATAAGCAAATATAAATTCACCACTTAGTAGCATATCCAAAGTTACCACCAGTTCAAGCCACCATCAGCTCTCACTTGGGTTATATTGTAACCTTTCTCTGGTTTCTTCACTTCTGTTGTTACAAAAGAGTAGCCAGAGTGATGATTATAAGACATACATCAGAATCTTTTTCTCAAAAACCTTGAGTTTTAGTCTGATTGTGTAAATCAAAATCCTTGTAAGACTGTAATGCTTTGTATTTCTGAATTCTCCATTTCCCTTCTGAGCATCTTACCAATTTTGATCTAGCTGCTCCCCCTTCTTGGAAAACTCTATTTTTATTTCTTGGCATCTAACAAAAACCTTCATATTCTTCAAGTAATATCAACCCTGAAAACCCTATATACTGCTGCTTCAAAATGGGCCTATTGTTAGGAATACCAATTCTCTCAGACCCTCTTACTCTATTTTCTATGTTTTTTTTAAAAAATAGGACATATCACCTTTTAGCAATGACTACAATTTATTTTAAATTTTTTAATGTCTGTCTTTTCTCAGTAGAATACATAAGCACCGTGAAACTTGAAATCTTTTCTTCTTCTTTTTTTTATTTTTCAAATTATTCCTAGTAAACAAAACAGGGGGGTAGTCCATGGAAGTAGTCAAGATGATATGCTGACTAACTCACTATATTTTTTTGTGTTAATTTCGTTTAGTATATCATTAGTTATTTAAGCTGCTGCATAACATAATATACATATTCAGTCTATGTGAATGACATCCTTGGTAAAGCTGTAGGTATAGCCTTTGAAGCCCAGTAAGTTTCAACCTACACAAAGATAAAGACTGTCATCTACTTTTTTTCCCTACTGTACCTTCAGATTCTAGAGAAATGCCTGACATATAGTAAATTATTTATTAAATAAATCAGTAAAATCATCCATTAAAAATATGAGGAGAGTGCAACTGGACTAAGGTGGATGCTTTAAATGTTTTACTTGTAGATCTTCCTGATATTGGCGTAGTGAATGAGAAACTAATTATGTCTCGTTAAATAATAGATAAAATCAACACACAGAACTTAGTAATTGTTTATGACTACAATGGAAGAGTAAAAATCAAGAATGATAAGCTATATATTGTATTTCTTTGCATTCACATTCTTTCAAAGTATATCCCATCATCTTGGACAGCCTTAGGGAAAGGGAAGAGAAAAGGAAGGTCAGAGTTATAAAATATATCTACTGCTGCACACAGGTAGGGGATTGGGATAAGAGAGATTTCATGAGTTAGGTCACAGAAAACATGGTGAAAGAGATAATCATCACATAATGGTTCTCTGATATAGGCTGCTGCTGCTGCTAAGTCACTTCAGTCGTGTCCAACTCTGTGCAACCCCATAGACGGCAGCCCACCAGGCTCCCCCGTCCCTGGGATTCTCCAGGCAAGAAGATTCTCCAGGCAACACTGGAGTGGGTTGCCATTTCCTTCCTCCAGTGCATGAAAGTGAAAAGTGAAACTGAAGTTGTTCAGTCATGTCCGACTCATAGCGACCCCATGGACTGCAGCCCACCAGGCTCCTCTGTCCATGGGATTTGCCAGGCAAGAGTACTGGAGTGGGGTGCCATTGCCTTCTCAGCTGATATAGGCTAGTATATGCCAAAGAAGACTGTGGGTGAAACTGACAGCCATCTTGCAAAAGTAAGAAATAAATACCCCCAAACTTTGAAATGAGAAAAGAACAGTTCTGAACATTTTTGTCAAGGAATACAAGAACACACTTGCAAGCATTCACTTATGTAGTCACATATAGACAAACACACACACACACATGCACACACGCACATACAACTCCAAACTCCTGGATTCAAATTTCTATACTCTGGAGTAGGATGTTTAGGGTGGAGGTGGTAGAGAACCTTCTCTGTCCCTTGATATATATGATCAGCTTTTTTTTCCCCCACAGCAATACTGTTTATTGATCAAAACCAAAATTAATAAATTTGTATGAGAGGTGAGAAAATGGAAATGGAATGTACAACTCTAGCCAATCAGAAGCAATTGTCGAGACTTTTATCTTATTAATATTTTTTGTTTATTATTATTATTATTTAATTTATTTATTTTAATTGGAGGTTAATTACTTTACAATATTGTATTGGTTTTGACATACATCAACATGAATCCGCCACAGGTATACACGTGTTCCCCATCCTGAACCCCCTCCCTCCTCCCTCCCTGTACCATCCCTCTGGATCATCTCAGTGCACCAGCCCCAAGCACTGGGTATCATGCATCGAACCAGGACTGGCAATTCATTTCATATATGATATTATACATGTTTTGATGGCATTGTCCCAAATCATCCTCCCCCCCACAGAGTCCAAAAGACTGTTCTATACATCTGTGTCTCTTTTGCTGTCTTGCATACAGAATTATCATTACCATCTTTCTATATTCCATATATATGCATTAGTACACTGTATTGGTGTTTTACTTTCTGGTTAATTCACTCTGTATAATAGGCTCCAGTTTCATCCACCTCATTAGAACTGATTCAAATGTATTCTTTTTAATGGCTGAGTAATATCTGGAATGTGAAGTCAAGTGGGTCTTAGAAAGCATCACTACAAACAAAGCTAGTGGAGGCGATGGAATTCCAGTTGAGCTATTTCAAATCCTAAAAGATGATGCTGTGAAAGTGCTGCACTCAGTATGCCAGCAAATTTGGAAAACTCAGCAGTGGCCACAGGACTGGAAAACGTCAGTTTTCATTCCAATCCCAAAGAAAGTCAATGCCAAGGAAGGCTCAAACTACGACACAATTGCACTCATCTCACATGCTAGTAAAGTAATGCTCAAAATTCTCCAAGCCAGGTTTCAGCAATATGTGAACTGTGAACTTCCTGATGTTCAAGCTGATTTTAGAAAGGGTAGAGGAACGAGAGATCACATTGCCAGCATCCACTGGATCATGGAAAAAGCAAGAGAGTTCCAGAAAAACATCTTTGTTGACTATGCCAAAGCCATTGACTGTGTGGATCACAATAAACTGTGGAAAATTCTCCAAGAGATGGGATACGAGACCACCTGACCTGCCTCTTGAGAAACCTATATGCAGGTCAGAAAGCAACAGTTAGAACTGGACATGGAACAACAGACTGGTTCCAAATAGGAAAAGGAGTATGTCAAGTCTGTATATTGTCACCCTGCTTATTAAACTTCTATGCAGAGTACATCATGAGAAACGCTGGACTGGAAGAAACACAAGCTGGAATCAAAATTTCTGGGAGACATAATAATAACCTCAGATATGCAGATGACACCACCCTTATGGCAGAAAGTGAAGAGGAACTCAAAAGCCTCTTGATGAAAGTGAAAGAGGAGAGTGAAAAAGTTGGCTTAAAGCTCAACATTCAGAAAACAAAGATCATGGCATCCGGTCCCATCACTTCATGGGAAATAGATGGGGAAACAGTGGAAACAGTGTCAGATTTTATTTTATTTTTTCTGGGCTCCAAGATCACTGCAGATGGTGACTGCAGCCATGAAATTAAAAGATGCTTACTCCTTGGAAGAAAAGTTATGACCAACATAGATAGCATATTCAAAAACAGAGACATTACTTTGCAGACTAAGGTCCGTCTAGTCAAGGTTATGGTTTTTTCTGTGGTCATGTATGGATGTGAGAGTTGGACTGCGAAGAAGTCTGAGAGCTGAAGAATTGATGCTTTTGAACTGTGGTGTTGGAGAAGACTCTTGAGAGTCCCTTGGACTGCAAGGAGATCCAACCAGTCCATTCTGAAGGAGATCAGCCCTGGGATTTCTTTGGAAGGAATGATGCTAAAG
>SJYQ01000628.1:1157702-1167895 GCA_006410935.1 Redunca redunca
TGTTTGTCAGTTGCTTCATTTGCTATTATTTTCTCCCATTCTGAAGGCTGTCTTTTCACCTTGCTTATAGTTTCCTTTGTTGTGCAGAAGCTTTTAATTTTAATTAGTTCCCATTTATTTATTTTTGTTTTTATTTCCAATATTCTGTGAGGTGGGTCATAGAGGATCCTGCTGTCATTTATGTCAGAGTGTGTTTTGCCTATGTTCTCCTCTAGAAGTTTTATAGTTTCTGGTCTTATGTTTAGATATTTAATCCATTTTGATTTTTATTGAACTGTCATTTTATTACCAACATCTACCATTTCTAGTTTTGCTACATTTGGATAAGCACATTAGAAAGAAAATGTAAATTAAATACTATGAAAGTTCACCTTTAATAAAACATCATCTTGATAGGATATAGATATATAAATTTAGCTATTTTATTGCATTGTTAGAAAATTATATTATGAAAGATACAAAAAATCAATAGCTGTCATTATTTCTGTTTATTTTCCAATCAGCACCATCTTTTGCCAATAATGGCTTTAAATTTTCATTCTGCTCAACAGGTTTCAAAAAATAGTTTATTACATGCTTTAGTAAGACAGTTAATACATTTTCAAATTCAAAATAGATGTTTCTTAACTGAAAAAAAGTTCACCTGAGAGTTCATAATAACATTGTCATTTTTTGATTTACTCTGTTAAGAAGAGTAACATGGGCTATAAGTTCACAATTTCAGTCTTCAGTGTGAGTCAGGGAAAGACTTGACCACCAGTTTTTAACTCTGCACCATTGATTCCCATTCCATCTGCACCGCTGACAAGGACTGATGCCTGGCCACATTAATTTCTCCAAAGGATCCCATTTGTTTTAAAATTGAAAAAAAGTTTCAAAGCTTAGACATCATTCAGGACCAGCTGTGTTTTAAACCATGATTGGGTTTGTGAAACGCCCAAGATGGTTGATATGCTGTGCATTTTTACTCAGCCACTAAGCATCACCCTTTTAGGGAAATTTCTAACATTGTTGAAATAATGAAAAGGACAAAACCTACCTGGTGTTACAGAAAACAAATCAGATAATGATTCTGCTTAGTGGAACTTATTAATTGTGGGAGACATGCAGTAATTAATAAATGAGTAAGTGAGTACATTGTGTTGTACAGTAGAAGTGATAAATACTATGGATTAATTAAAAAATTAAGGGATTTCAGAGATGTATGTGTAGGTGGAAGGCATTTTGCAGCAGACCCAGGTTAGTGTGCAAATCATTTATTAACAATATTTTCAAGAGAAAATGGTATTAATTGGTGGTAACAGGATAATAATGAGGAAGAAAACAAACAAAGGTTCATTTTCAACCAAATAATTGGCCTCAGTCTCATACTGTAGAGTTGCCTGGAATGTTTATCAGTTTCTGGGCTTCCCTGATGACTCAGCGGTAAAGAATCCGCCTGCCATGCAGGAAACATGGATTCTACCTATGGGTCAGGAAGATCCCCTGGAGAAGGAAATGACAACACACTCCAGTATTTTTCTGGGAAATCCCATGGACAGAGGAGCCTGGAGGTCACAGAGTCAGACATGACTTAGTAACTAAACCAAACAACAACAAAAACAATATCAGTTTTTGCCTTAACAAGTGATAAGAGGACTGGGTTATTATACCTCCACTCAGTCAGTCATTGGCTAAAGGTTTCTCTGGTGGGAATAAGGTGGAACAGAAATTCCTAGAAACTGCAGAGTTTTTGCAAAAGGCTAAGCAGCTTCAGTAACATAAGGACAATCCTCCAGAGCATTTCAGATGCAGGTTTTAGAAGGAAAGCTAGGTTCAGAGAATAGGGAAATAGTAAAAGGAATATGAGGACCTCTAGGCAGAGTACCAGTAGTGTCTGCAATAGTCATGGTAGGTTTCACTGACAAAGTAGATTTGTTCAAAGACTTGAACATTAAGAAGTTTAGCCCAGCAGAAGTCAAAAGAGAGCATTTCAACAGTGGGAAATGCCAAAGCAAAATCATTATTTAAATAAGTCCAAAAATTCTCTGATGCTTTCTTCAAAAATTTTACCCAGATTCCCTTCCTTTTTAGTGTGGACTGGACTTTGTAATTGACTTATATTGAATCAAATAAAATGGAAGAGATGGTATGCAACATCTGAAACTAGATCGTAAAAAGCATTGAAGGTAATTCTTGGTCTCCTTCTCTTGGATCACTTACTCTGAAAGAAGCCAGTTGCCATATCTTGAGGATGAATCAAAGTTCCCTGAGGCCCCCTGATGGAGACTTGGGGCTCCTGCCTGCAGCCCTATGTGCCATCTTGAAGTATATTCCCCAGGCTTACTTAATCTTTCAGATGACTCAACCCTGGCCAACATCTTGACTGCAAAACAATGGGAGCCCCTCACAAGAGCCACCCACCAAGGCCACTCTCAAATTTCTGATCCACAAAATATGAGAGGTTTTGTGAGTTTATTGGTATAAATCACTGAGTTTTGGGTACTCTGTTAGACTGGAATAGATAACTAACATAAGCCTTAAGTGGAGGACATAACTCCTTCAAGAAACATCCTAGGTATGTTTGAAATAATAGAGATTAATTTAGTAGCAAGAAGACAGTTATAATACAAGATCATCCTCAATTAGCTATTGAGCTTATGGTAGATTTTTTTAAAAGTTTACTCACATAAAAAAAAAAAAATGTAGTGAAAGTCCTTCAGTCATGTCTGATTCTGTGCAACCCCATGGACTATAGCCCACCATGCTCCTCTCTCCATGGAATTCTGCAGGCAAGAATACTGGAGTGCATTGCCATTTCCTTCTCCAGGGGATCTTCTCAACGCAGGTATCGAACCCAGGTTTCCTGCTTGCAGACAGACCATGTAAGTGGCATACTCACAGGTTCTGGTGGGCCTGGGTATTTTGGAGAGAGCATTATTCAGTCTACTCAGCTGATAATGCTTATTTGTACAAGACAGGGCTTGCAAAATTAAGGTTTGTCAAACCTGCTTTCTGCAAAGGCAGACACAGCAATTGAGTTTCACTTGCTATTTTTTTTTAATACAGCTTCTTGAAAATACATGGCATCAAGGTTTACTAGGATATGATTAGAATGGACAGGCCTCAGCAGGCTTGATGCTAATTTCCTTTGAGAAAGAATAGATTACAGAGTGGTGTTTGAATGTATGAATTTGGTGGGGGGGGGGGTTATTCCTATTATTTACTTCACCTCTGATAACTAAAATAACTATTTCAAAGACTGCCAGTCAGAAGACAGTGAAATGATAAAAATTGGTCCTCTATTTATATTACCAAAATCTCCAAAAAGATTCCTCCTGAGGTGGAGCAGGTGTGGAGGGGTAATTTAAGGGACGACTCAATCCTGATCCTGACAAGTGGGAGAGGAGCCATGGACAGGGTAGATGGTTAGAACAGAGGCTCTTAAAGAGGAGAGGGAATGGAAAAGAGGAAAGGAGGTGACAGAAATTCTGGGAGAAGGTAGGATAGAGGAACGTATGTATTTGAAAACTCAGGTGATATAGAATATCATTTTATATCTGAGAAACTTAAAAAGGTACCATTGTTCTCATAACACAAATTATAAAATGCACAACTCAGGGAAATTTTCATGAGTTGAAACTTTGGGGTTAAAATGGTTGGGAGACACTTCTCTAGAGAACATGCATGCTTAATCTATTATATATACTTATAGTTTGATTAAAAAACTTCCAATGTGGTTACATTTGTCTCCTTTTCATTCTTAAGCATATTAGGAAAAGTTATAATGCATTATTTAAATTTTAGCAGTGCTCCAGAGTCTCTGAGACACATATATCAAGATAAAATTTCTTTATGTAAAACATTGGCTTTAAGATAGAAGAAAATGCATGAATGTGTCTTTAAAATTCTTATGCCCTAAACCTGCATCCGATGTAGTTTGCACTTAGCATAGTGAAGGATTGTTGGTTATATGAAGGTAGTCAGTTGAAGGAATGAGAAACACAACTGTTGTGCATTCTTAAAATATGTCGCTAAAGCAGGTTTATTGAGGTATAATTTACACAGGTAAAATTCAGCTCTTCTGAGAGCATTGTTCTATGAACTTTGTTTTCAGAAATTAAATCCAAATTCTCTTCCTCTTTAGCATGGACTGGGCTGCCTTCATTAAAAAAAAAAAAAAAAAAAAACAAACAATCCTTCACTATGTTAAATGCAAGCTCAGGCATACACTAGCAATTAGAACTCTTGTACACTAATGAATAATCTGCTATAATACACCTATTTGATACTCTTACATGTAGTTTTTTTCTTTTTTCTCTGGCTGCCTGTAAGATTTTTACTTGCTTCTGGTTTCCAATTGCTTCTATGATGTTTGTGAGGATGAGTACTTCTAGGCAGGACTTGCTGTAGTAGAATTTATTCTTTGGCAGAGAATCCTGAGGTCCATTCTTAAGGCCTTTTGACTGGAAGAACCCACTCAGATTATCCAGAACCATCTCCATTATATAGCTAACTGATTATAGATGATAATCATTTTTGTACAATACCTTCACAACAACACCTACTTTAATGCTGCCATAGCCAAATTGACACTTAAAACCATCACCCATGGAGGTAGAAAAGGCCTGCTTTTTGTAATGAGAAAACCATCAACCGTGGCAGTAGAAAAGGCCTTCTTTTTGTAATGAGAGACTTCCTTCAGTGCCTGGAACTTTGCCAGTCATCTTGTAACCATGGGCTGAATTAAACTGACACACTGGCAATGTCAGAGAAGAAGAAAAATGGAAAAAAAAAAAAAATCTGGATCCTTAATGACACTGTTAGGCCATTGATTTAATTAACCCTGGAGCCGCTTTTGTAAGATGGTAAATCTTCTATTTTTAAGCCAAGTGACTCAGAATTTAGTGTATCTCACAGTGAAGAACATCCTGTTATACTTCACTCTGGGTTGTTCAGTGGTAATAATCTCAAAAATATGTATTAAAATAGAAACACTTGCAAAATTACCAAGTTCTTGCATTAAGGACTTTTTGTTTGTTATTTTCATAAACTTCACAAGTTCATGGAAAGAAGAATGTAGCCTTTGCTCAGTTTTAAAAGTCCACCTAACTTTCTGGTCTTAATTGGTTTGGTTGTAGAATGTCAGCATGCTTTGCAGTGAATTGTTTGATTAATAAATGCTGATTTGATATCCCTTTTACAAATACTATTTGTCTTTGGGGATAACTTAATTAGCTAAGTCCAAAGGCGCTCCTATCAGCATGTGGGCTGATTTTGAAGTTAAAACAAAAGCAAAGTTAAGAGTTATGTTAAAAGTGAATGTGGAGGGCATGAGTGCTTGCTTGCTGCAACTAAACCCTCAGGTTTCACTGCTGGTAGTGATATACCAAGAGAAAGAGAAATCTACCAGATATCAGAAAACTGGTTATCAATAGCCTTGAGGGTAGACAGAAAGAATGATACAAAATCGGGTGACTCAAATATATGTCAGAGAAGGCAATGGCAACCCACTCCAGTACTGTTGTCTGGAAAACCCCATGGACGGAGGAGCCTGGTAGGCTGCAGTCCATGGGGTCGCTAAGAGTTGGACACAACTGAGTGGCTTTACTTTCACTTTTCACTTTCACGCATTGGAGGAGGAAATGGCAACCAACTCCAGTGTTCTTGCCTGGAGAATCCCAGGGACGAGGGAGACTGGTGGACTGCTGTCTATGGGGTCGCACAGAGTCGGACATTACTGAAGCGACTTAGCAGCAGCAGCAGCAGCAAATATATGTATGTAGATCTTTGCATAGTATATCGGTATATGTCCTCCAGACATGCATTCAGGCAGCCAGAAGCATTATTTAAAAGAAGTATCCAAAGTTCTTAGTAGTGGTTGTCTCTGGATGTGTGAAATCTGGGGTCATTGTTTTGTTTGTTTATTTCTTCAGTCGCTTAAATCCCTATTGTAATGTGTAAGTGCTACTTAAGCTAAAATTCCATGATGGAAACCTTTACTCAGTGTGTGCAGTATGATTGTGATTCCCCACACACTTCAACAGATAAATCACTGTTGATTAATAGCCCAGATATTAGATTCAGATAATCTAGACAGCAACACTGGGTCCACTACCAATTTCCTTCATACTTCTCTGCTAGTTACTCCTTTATATATAGTTTTATCATTTATAAAATGAGATGATAATGATACCTTGCTCATACTGTTGTGGAGATAGACTGAGACAATGTACATCAACTACATAGTGAAGACCCGGTAAGTATGTATGTATAAGCATACACATTATGCACACACACATGTGCACAGATATATAGGTATGTTTTTGTATATATCATCCTGGAGAAGGAAATGGTAACCCACTCCAGTATTCTTGCCTGGAGATTCCCATGGACAGAGGAGTCTGGTGGGGTCGCAAAGAGTTGGACACAACTGAGCAACTAACACTTTGTATATATCATATTATAGGGCTTTTTGAGTGATTACTTAATGACTTTCTAAGGCAAGTATTTTCAGATTTTAGGAATATCAAAGTGAGATATGGATAGTAGATGTTAAGCTAGAGCACATACATTTAACTGAAAAATATGAATCTTCTATTTTTTTGTAGGTCAGAAATTGCTGTATTAATACAGTTCTATATGTATATGCTTTAATATATTGCACAGCCTATGATGCCTGTGTTTGAAGAAACCTGTGACATAGAGAAAGGATATGCTCCTCTCTGTGGAGAATGGATGAAGTCTAGATAGGTAGCAGCTGGAAAGAAAGTGGTTTGAGGGATCAGAATAAAGCTGTAGCCACAGCAAAACTGTTAAGAGATCAAGCCAGATATTGTATGCTGGTGGCAGTTGAAGCAAAATCCACTCTCCCTCCTCAGCTAATGTATTCAAATATCAGGGAGAAAATGACTTAGTGGCAGCTGCTTTAATCACTTGCATTTATTATGGTCTACTTGTGATCAAGTCTCTGGGTATTTTTAGGACAGTTAAAAGTCACTGTGATTTTATTTTTTTCCTCATGAATAATCTTTCTCTTATCAGGACAGGTATTTTATAAAAAGATTTTCATTACAGTCCAATCAAGTTGTCCACTGCAATTTCCAGGAAATAAGGCATGCTCAAGCATCAGTATAGGATTATTTGCTAAACCCCTTACATTTGCAACAGTCACTCATATGGCTTTTACTTGGTGCAGAATCTGAATTCCTTGACCGATTAAGTGCAAATCATGACAAGCTTAAACACCGTGTCTGACACTTGTTAATGAGGAGATCTGTCAGAAGAAACCACGTTTCTGGCTAAGAATGGGCTGCGCTAGAGTAGATATAACACAGGCTTTACTCTCAGAAAATCTAGTGCCAGGGCCAGTTGACAGCTAATAGTTCTTTTTAAAATTTTATTTATTTTTTGGTTGTGCTGGATCTTCATTGTAGGATGGGCTTTTCTCTAGTTGTGGCGAGTAGGGGCTACTCTCATTGTGATGCACAGGCTTTTCATTGCAGGGACTTCTCTTTCTGCAAAGCACAAGCTCGGGAGTGCTCAGGCTTCAGTAGTGGAGGCCTCCAGGCTCTAGAGCACAGGTTCAGTAGTTGTGGTACGTGGGTTTAGTTGCTCCGTGGCTTGTGGGATCTTCCCAAACCAGAGATCCAACCCATGTCTCCTGCATGGGCAGGCAGATTCTTAACCACTGGATCACCAGGGAAGCGCTAGTTTTCACTTTTTTATTGGAATATAATTGCTTTTTCTTTTTTTTGGAGGGGGGAGCTTCCCTCATAGCTCAGTTGGTAAAGAATCTGCCTGCAATGCAGGAGACCCAGCTTTGATTCCTAGGTGGAGAAGATCCCCTGGAGAAGGAAATGGCAACCCACTCCAGTATTCTGGCCTGAAAATCCCCACGGACAGAGGAGCCTGGCAGGCTACAGTCCATGGGGTCACAGGAGTCAGACACGACTTAGCAACCAAACTACTACTCCTATAATGGCTTTACAATGTTGCATTCGTTTCTGCTGTACAAGGAGATGAATCAGCAGTAAGTACTCATACATACCTTCCCTCTTGAGCCTCCCTCCCATCCCCACTCCTATCCCACCTATCTTGGTCATCACAGAGCACTGAGCTGAGTTCTTGACTTTGGAAAATTACCTTAAGAAGTCCTCCATGCCTCAATTCCTCATTTCCAAAATGGATGCATTATCTGCATAAATAATGAGTGAATGAGTTTTTTTTTTTTAATATGACATAATCCTTAATAGTGTTTATAAATGGCAAAGCTAGGTCCATATGCTTTCTTCAGTTCAAGCAAGCCTATTGTGCAGTTACCATGTATCAAGCACTGGGGCCACCTCTGGAGATACACAGATTAATATCAAGGTCACTACACTCAAAATCTTTAAAGTCTAATAAAGAAAGCAGTAAGACATAATTTCACATCATTGTGGTAAGGCCTGGTACAATAGGTCAAATTTATTAAGTCTCCCCTGTACATTGGGTCTTTTGCCAAAAACATTATTTGCATAATATCATACAATGTTCACAACAACCTAATGAATAAGTTATCATTTTCAACTTCATTTCACAGATGAGAAAGAGTTTTTCAAAAAGTTAAGGAATTTTTCCAAGGTGGAGGTGAAGGAATTTGAATCCCTGTGCATTTACCTTCCTGGCCCCTGTCTTAACCACCACACTTAGTGTTAGGATAGTGGCACAAGCCATCTACTAGTACACAAGTATCTCACTAAACACATCCTTGGGATTGGGAGTCTCTAGAACATATTAATGGAGAAGATAACTGGATTTCATATTATAGGATGAGTAGAGATTACTTAGATGATAAAAAAGAGAAAAAAAATTATAAACACAGGCAAAAGATTTAATAAATCTCAGAAACTGGAAATATTATGGTGTCTTTTAGGAATCGCAATACATTTTTTTTGTTACTGGAGGAAAGAGGAGTAGCTAGTTATAGAAATAGGGCCTAAATCACAGAAGCCCTTGTAGAGAATTCATCTTTTTCCAAAAGATGATGAAGGACTACTGAAGCAAGATCAACTAATAATCAATATGGTCAGACTTTTCTTTGAAATATGGTGTACCTTAGGGGAAGAGAATGGACTTCCCAGGGGCTCTAGTGGTAAAGAACCTGCCTGGCAATGCAGGAGATATAAGAGATGTGGATTCGATCCCTGGGTTGGGAAGATCCCCTGGAGAAAGGAATGGCAACCTACTCCAGTGTTCTTGCCAGGAGAATCACGTGGACAGAGGAGCCTGGAGGGCTAGAGTCCCCAGGGTCGCACAGAGTCAAACACACCTAAAGCCACTTAGCACACAGCATATACAGGGACAGAGAGGCTAGAAAGAATCAGAATAGTTTAAGTCATAGACAATGAATACTCTAAGTTTGGGCCATGTAGGTGAAGATGGTGAGGATAAAACAAATTTGAGAGATGTTACAGATGCAAAATCAATAGGACTTTGGTGGTTCATTGACTGTAAGCTAAGTCACTTCAATCGTGTCCAACTCTGTGTGACCCCATAGATGGCAGCCCATCAGGCTCCCCTGTCCCTGGGATTCTCCAGGCAAGAACATTGGAGTGGGTTGCTATTTCCTTCTCCAATGCATGAAAGTGAAAAGTGAAAGTGAAGTCACTCAGTGGAGTCCGACTCTTAGCAACCCCATGGAGTGCAGCCTACCAGGCTCTTCTGTCCATGGGATTTTCCAGACAAGAGTACTGGAGTGGGTTGCCATTGGCTTCTCTGCATTGACTGTATAGGGAGATGCCATTGACAAGTCCCCTCTTTCTTGTTTGGGTGCCATAGACAGGCTACATACTGATGCTGTTCATTGAGATATGAATACAGAGAGTGTTCACTATTACCATGACCACTGTTATTGAGGGACCAATTCTAGAACAAATGAAGAGACTACATATCCTACTTAGAAAATCCTCTATTCAATATAGAAAGATGAAATATATTCATCAATTTATATTCATCCATATATCTAAATATACAAATATTTATTACATATTGTTTCAGGAAATAAGGATTGAATATGATAAATTCTACTTTATCAGTAACAACACAATGCCAAGTGCCTACATAATGAGCTTTATACCTCACTTTTGGTATTTACCTAGATATATTTTGATTAAATCAGTGTAATCTTATAAGGTTATCTTTTTTCCACTAGATATTTAACTTTTATAGAGCAA
>SJYQ01000628.1:1168908-1182123 GCA_006410935.1 Redunca redunca
CAGTGATATTTAATCAATCATGCATCAGGATTTTCACATATTTTCTTATTACTCCTTTCTTATATTAACTCTGAGAGACATATGTGTTAAGTGACATTTTTATCATTTTAACAGTCAGAAAATTGAAGTTTAGAAGACATTAAGTGCTCTGATTTTGTTTCTGATGGGTTAATGTTGTATATATTGTTTATGAAAATTACCTTTCAATGGAGGCTGAACTTATCTGTGCTTATCCTCAACTATGGAAACAGTGACAGACTTTATTTTTTTTGGGCTTCAAAATCACTGCAGATGGTGACTGCAGCCAGGAAAGTAAAAGATGCTTGCTCCTTGGAAGAAAAGCTCTGACAAACTTAGAGAGCATATTAACAAGCAGAGACATTATTTTTGCCAACAAAGGCCCATTTAGTCGAAGCTATGGTTTTTCCAGTAGTCGTGTATGGATGTGAGAGCTGGACCATAAAGAAAGCTGAGCACCGAAGAACTGATGCTTTTGAACTGTGGTGTTGGAGAAGACTCTTGAGAGTCCCTTGGACTGCAAGATCAAACTAGTCAATCCTAAAGAAAATCAGTCCTGAATATTCATTAGAAGGACTGATGCTGAAGCTTTCTAAATACATTGTGTGTGTATGTGTGTGTATATACCTACAATTAATTTTCCGCATTTGTAAAATACAGGCAATTGAATTACATCTTAAAGCTCTACAGTATTTCTAAGAAATTCTGATTTTATAAGACATTTTGGAAATAAAGGGTCTTTGTTAAACAATTTGGGAGACACTTCTAATGTACCCCTATCTTAAAGCTGCAATGTATATTTATATTCACATACTAAAAGATCAGAGGTCCATGGGGTCATGTGACTGAACAACAACTAACAGACCTGAGAAGACTTGGAGGAAAAAAATAAAATAAGAGACCCTACTTATGTTTGCTTAACCTACCTTTTATCAAAGTAATGTCTAAGCATTTTCACAGTGGAAACAGTGACAGACATTATTTTGGGGGGTTCCAAAATCACTGCAGATGGTGACCACAACCATGAAATTAAGATTCTTGCTCCTTGGAAGGAAAGTTATGAACAACCTAGACAGCATATTAAAAAGCAGAGACATTACTTTCTCAACAAGGTCCATCTAGTCAAAGCTATGGTTTTTCCAGTAGTCATGTATGGATGTGAGAGTTGGACTATAAAGAAAGAAAGCTGAGAGCTAAAGAATTGATGCTTTTGAACTGTGGTGTTGGAGAAGACTCTTGAGAGTCCCTTGGACTGCAAGGATATCCAACCAGTCCATCCTAAAGGAGATCAGTCCTGGCTGTTCATTGGAAGGACTGATGCTGAAGCTGAAACTCCAATACTTTGGCCACCTGATGCAAAGAGCTGACTCATTGGAAAAGACCCTGATGCTGGGAAAGATTGAGGGCAGGAGGAGAAGGGTCGACAGAGGATGAGATGTTTGGATGGCATCACCTACTCAATGGACATGAATTTGAGTAAACTCCAGGAGTTGGTGATGGACAGAGAGGCCTGACATGCTGCGGTCCATGGGGTCACAAAGAGTTGGACACGACTGAGCAACTGAACTGAACTGAACTGTTTTCAAGTCTTTAGCCGACCCAGATCCCCTTCCTCTTACTGTTTTAGTGCAAGTTTACCTACTTAACTTGAATCTGCCAACACTTGCTTCCTTTTTCCTGAGGGATTTTCTCCATCCCTCCTGCCAGTGTTTTGTGTGTCCACAACGGGACCGAAATACTGGTTCACTGGCTTCACGTCCCAGCCCAGCATCCCTCAGCAGGAGTAGGTATATACTGAAGTACTCTAGTTTCTCACTCTGAGGTGTAACACTGGCTTCCAGTTTCTACAAGGACAAAGCTCAGATTGCTCTCACAGGAATCTGGCACTATCCTATCACCTTTGGCTGACATTCTCCCTTGTCTTTCTTTTCTGATGTTTGCTTTACTTCCCAAGTAGCCATTTCCACTCAGGGTCATCTTGGAGGAGGGGGAGAATCTAAGTTAATATATATATATTTGGATATGAATGTGGTACAATATCTTAATGAATATTCCCAGCTCCACTTTTCAATGACCCAAATATATAGAGATTATTTCTGACAGATTCAGGACACACACTTCTGGTACCTCGCTTCTATGAGTCACTGCCTAAATGTTTCCAGAATAAATTAATTTCTCCAGAGGGCAATGCCACAAGTCTTTGCAAAGGAAAAGGCATGAACTCAGAGGACACCACTTTAAGCCTTCCTATCTTTTGGGAGACTTAATGGACATATAGACTCTGTCCTGGCTGTTTAGGCGCTGACTACTTGATTTGCCAGTATCATTGGCCTCTGTCTCTCTGGTGGCACTTTCCTCCAGTAATGCAATGCCTCGATACCCTTTCCTTTCCTTTTCATACTTTCAGTTTGTTGAATACTTACATAATTATTTTTCCCTCTATGCCTTTGCAATTCATCTTTGACAAATGGAGGAGAAGAAACTCTTTAAATCTAATATTAATGCCATTTTTGAGAGTCTGCTATAACACTGTGGTAGACTATATCCACATGATGATTTCATTAGATCAATTAAATATTAATATGTCAATATATCAGATAAAATGATATTTTATGGCAAGAAAATAAATATTTAAACATAAAAAGTTTTTCTCTGCCCTTTGGCCTCCTGTCTATGCCCTACTGTGCATGGTTTTGGTTGGCTAAAAAACTGGTTCAGGTTTTCCTATACGATGTTATGACCAAACAAACTTTTTGGGCAACCCAGTATATATGCATTATGTGTTAACCAAATCTCCTCCATTGGCAGAAATACCTACTCAACCATAAAGAGCGATATTCTTCTAGCATCAGTCAGACAACTCCTGAAAAGATAACAATCCTTCTTAATCTTATAAGGAGCCACATGATGCTTATATCTGGATTGCATTGGCTGTCAATCATGTTATCTAACATATAGCTTTCTGTCCCAAGAAACTTACATAACTGTGTTTTGACTCCTAATGGGTGGCACAGTTCTCAGAAATCTCTGAGATGCTTTTTCTGGTTATAATCCTCAAATTTGACTTGAAAAAGTTTCCATATATTTCTTTGACTGACCAATTAATTTTTCAAATATATATGATTTCATTAAATCTCAAAGAAACCAAAGTAAATATTGGTAGGCCATTTCACAGATGAAAGAAATGGACTCTTAGGGAGCTTAGGTAACTCTTCTCAAAGTCATACAGCTATGTAGGGGCCGAGCCAAGTCTCTGAATGAAGCATGTATAATGCCAAATTTTACCTCATCATCTCAATACTATATTGCTTCCTGCAGCATTTAGTTTTTATTTATTTATTTTTTTGGCATTTTAAGCAACATTTATTAGTGTGCTTTTAATACAGAAAGAAAAAGAACAAAAATGACTCACATTTTCATTCCCGATATATCCCTACTTTCCATAAACATTTTTTTAAATTTCAGATTTATTGAGATATAATTGAATACAGTAAAATTGTCCCTTTTAAAATGTACTATTCAATGAGTTTTGATAAATGGTTTAGATGCTGATTTTAAAAAGCAAAAGTGGCTTCAAATATTAGGCCTGTCACTTACCAGCTTTATGACTAAGATGAAATAGCAAAGATATAAACATGTTTGCTCATTCTTAGAATGATGAAAACAATAATAGCTATTTTATAGTTGTTGCTAAGCATGGTTTCTGGCAAAAAGAAATAGGATACAAAAATAATGCTTCTTTAGACATTTTATGTGTGTGTGTGCCCAGAAAGAAATAATAAAAATTTCATGTTCTTTCTAGTTAAGGTACTAGGACAACCATGATGGTTGATTAATTGCTACAGTCAAGATGACTTTTAGTGAAAGTCCTTAGGTGATTGAACTGTACGGTGCTACATGTCATGGAAAATGAAGCAGAACAAAAATCCCAATTTTTCAGTACCCCTAGTTCTGCTCCATAGACCCAGGACTTCTTTTTTTTATTTTTTTTTGTTTCTTGCTTTACATAACTTTGTTGCCTTTTTGTTTTTCTCTTTATAGAAAGAAGGGACTTTGCCGGGTAGGGGTCTTATCCACAGCTTCTATGAAAATATTGCTTTACTAGTCCAGGACTACCTTTCTCCTGTTTCAAATTCTTAATGTTTTTCAAAGTTCTTTGACCTGCCACTTGTGTTGTATTTTAATCAAACTGGGTTGTCAAATGTTTACTAACAAAAATAGTTGCCAGTTATTACTATTTTATTTTGAGCCACCCAATGAAGCATAAGATATATTTCTTTAGTATGAGTATGAATATGTCCTATACTTTGGGACATGTACATATTAAAAAAAATATATTGCTCATGTGAAATTCAAATTTAACTGGGTGACCTCTAGTTTTATTTGTTAAATCTGGCAACTCTAGCTATATTATGTTCCAGAAATCGCATTAACCACTTCAAATGAGTGATTTCTTTTGATATTTATGATGACTTTAAGAAGTAAGCACAGTTGTCTTAATTTTGTAAATGAGGAGTAGAGAGATTAAGAAAGAAGCTCAGGTCATACAGCTATTTGAGAACAGACTGGACAACATAAGATCATCTCACAAGGGGAAATGAGACAAGTATTTCCTAGGATGCTCATCATAAGTACCTACTATATTAGGTTAGCAAACATTCCTTAATTTCACTGTTAAGGATATGTGAAGTTATGCAGTATGATGAAAAGAGTCTGTGTTTTAGTGACACAAAGTTTACATTTTACTTTACAATAAAAAAATAATTAGTTTACATTTTTAACTTTCTATTTTAAAATAATCTTGATAAAAAACATTTGCAAAAGTGGTTAAAAAAAAGATAGAATACAAATATCACCCAACTTCAGTAAATATTAACTTTCAATAATACAGTAAAATTATCAAAACTAGAAATTAACATTGAAAAAAATTATTCAGATTTTGCCAATTGCTTTACCTGTGTCTCTTTTTGGTTATTAGAATTTAGTACAGAATCATACATATTTAAGCTGCCATATCTCCTTAGTCTACCTCAACTTGGTTGACTCAACTTGAGACAACTTGGTTTTCTTTGTGTATCATGACCTTGACACACTTGCAACATAATAGCAGCTATTGTATCTGATGTCCATAGAATAAAATAAACAGGTATGACCCCATTCTTTTGTAAGTTTTGGGTAGTGCTCTGCTTAATAGTATAACTCAAAATAACAAATACAGAAAAATGATAAAACTAGAAAAACAATACTTGGCAAAAACTGCAGTAATAATTATTTCAGGTCATTAATCATCAATGATGCTAAAATTAGTTAGAGAAAGTATGATGAAAAACAGGTCATGTGCATAGTTTCAAAGTATTTCCCACAGATACTTACATAAATTACGGAGAAGATCATTTTATGGTGGAGAACCCTGGCAGGCACCCTTTAACCAGGTGATCAAACTTGAAATTAACAATAACAAGACATTCCCATGCTTATGTCTCCTGGTATGATGCACTGAGGTGAGGCTAACACCATTTCAGTGCTATTTTTGTCAAAAACTTATAACCTGAATTTAATGCTGGGAAAATATTATGAGACCAACCTGTATTGAGGGACATTCCACATAATAGCTGGTTAGTTCACTATAACTGCTGGGCATACACATGGAGGAAACCAGAAGAGAAAGAGACAGGTGTACCCCAATGTTCATCGCAGCACTGTTTGTAATAGCCAGGACATGGAAGCAACCTAGATGTCCATCAGCAGATGAATGGATAAGAAAGCTGTGGTACATATACACAATGGAGTATTACTCAGCCATTAAAAAGAATACATTTGAATCAGTTCTAATGAGGTGGATGAAACTGGAGCCTACTATACAGAGTGAAGTAAGCCAGAAAGAAAAACACCAATACAGTATACTAATGCATATATATGGAATTTAGAAAGATGGTAATGATAACCCTCTATGTGAGACAGCAAAAGAGACACAGATGTATAGAACAGTCTTTTGGACTCTGTGGGAGAGGGAGAGGATGGGATGATTTCGGAGAATGGCATTGAAACATGTATAATATTATATATGAAACAAGTCACCAGTCCAGGTTCAATGCATGATACTGGATGCTTGGGGCTGGTGCACTGAGATGACCCAGAGGGATGGTACGGGGAGGGAGGTGGGTGGGAGATTCAGGATGGGGAACATGTGTATACCTGTGGCAGATTCACATTGATGTATGGCAGAACCAATACAATATTGTAAAGTAATTAACCTCCAATTAAATAAATTTATATTAAAACATTTCAAATATACAACAAAGTACAAAAATAATACCTGGATACATGTGTATGATGTACCATGATTGGGAAGATGCAAACATTTTGTTTAATTTACACTGACATTGTTGCCATTAAAGTAAATGTGTTTCAAAAGATGATAAATTTCCATCTATCTTCTTACCTCCCTTCCCAGATTTTACCATTCCAAAGTTGATGAGTATCAGTCCCATGCATATTTTTTCTACTTTTATTGTCTGTGTCAGTTCAGTCAGTTCAGTTGTTCAGTCCTGTCCTACTCTTATGTAAACATAAACTATACATAATGTGGTAATCTGACTTACCATCCCCCAATGTCCACAGCCTAGTTCACAGCTTGGATGGTTTGAATTTGAATGTTACCTTATATGGTTAAAAAAAAAAAGGGGGGGGGATTTTGTAAAAAGGACTAAATCAAAGATCTTGATATGGGGAGATTATTTTAGATTATTCTAATGGGCCCAAAATTGTTATCACAGAGGTTCTTAGAGACAGAAGATTTGAATACAGTTTAGGAGAAGATAATGTGATTTAAGTAATGTGCCTAGGAATCAAGGAATGGTAGCAGCCTCTAGAAGAAAAATAGATAAAGAGCATATTCTCTTCTGGAGGTAGAGAAGGAAGATGCTCTGTTGACACCGGGATTATAGCTCCATCAAACTCACGCAGATGACCATTATATCTACTACTGTGGGCAAGAATCCCTTAGAAGAAATAGCGTAATCATCATAATGAACAAAAGAGTCCAAACTTGGATGCAATCTCAAAAACAAGAGAATGATCTCTATTCATTTCCAGGGCAAACCATTCAATATCACAATAATCCAAGACTATGCCCCAACCAGTAATGCTGAAGAAGCTGAAGTTGAATGGTTCTATGAAGATATACAAGATCTTCTAGAACTAACACCACAAAAGATGTCATTTTCATCATAGGGGACTGGAATGCAAAAGTAGGAAGCCAAGAAATACCTGGAGTAACAGGCAGATTTGGCATTGGAGTACAGAATGAAGCAGGCAAAGGATAATAGGGTTTTTCCAAGAGAACACTGGTCATAGCAAATACCCTCTTCCAACAACACAAGAGAAGACTACACACGGACATCACCAGGTGGCCAATACAGAAATCAGATTGATTATATTCTTTGCAGCCAAAGATAGAGAAGTTCTATACAGTCAGCAAAAACAAGACCAGGAGCTGACTGTGGCTCAGATCATGAACTCCTTATTGCCAAATTCAGACTTAAATTGAAGAAAGTAGGGAAAACCACTAGACCATTCAGGTATGACCTAAATCAAATCCCTTATGATTATACAGTGGAAGTGACAAACAGATTCAAAGGATTGCATCTGATAGACAGAGTGCCTGAAGAACTATGGATGGAGGTTTGTGACATTGTACAGGAGACAGGAATCAAGACCATCCCCAAGAAAAAGAAATGCAAAAATGCAAAATGGTTGTCTGAGGAGAACTTGCAAATAGCTTTGAATAGAAGAGAAACAAAAGGCAAAGGAAAAAAAGGAAAGATATACCCATTTGAATGCAGAGTTCCAAAGACTAGCAAGGAAAGAAAAGAAAGCCTTCTTCAGTGATCAATGCAAAGAAATAGAGGAAAACAATAAAATGGGAAAGACTAGAGATCTCTTCAAGAAAATTAGAGATACCAAGGGAACATTTCATGCAAAGATGGGCAAAATGACAGAAATGGTATGGACCTAACAATAGCAGAAGATATTAAGAAGAGGTGGCAAGAACACACTGAAGAAATTAAAAAAAACAAAATGAAGATCTTCATGACCCAGCTAATCACAATGACGTGATTACCAACCTAGAGCCAAAATCCTGGAACATGAAGTCAAGTGGGCCTTAGAAAGCATCACTATGAAAAAGTTAGTGGAGGTGATGGAATTCCAATTGAGCTATTTCAAATCCTAAAAGATGATGCTGTGAAAGTGCTGCACTCAATATGTCAGCAAATTTGGAAAACTCAGCAGTGGCCACAGACTGGTCAGTTTTCATTCCAAGCCCAAAGAAAGGCAATGCCAAAGAATGTTCAAACTACTGCACAATTGAGCTCATCTTGCACACTAGTAAAGTAAAGTAATGGTCAAAATTATCCAAGCCAGGCTCCAACAGTACATGAACCATGAAATTCCAGATGTGCAAGTTGGATTTAGAAAAGGTAGAGAAACCAGAGATCAAATTGCCAACATCTGTTGATCATCAATAAAGCAAGAGAGTTCAAGAAAAACATCTACTTCTGCTTTATTGACTATGCCAAAGCCTTTGACTGTGTGGACCACAACAAACTCTGGAAAATTCTGAAGGAGATGGGATTACCAGACTACCTAGCCTGCCTCTTGAGAAATCTGTATGCAGGCCAGGAAGCAACAATTAGAACTGGACATGGAACAACAGACTAGTTCCAAATAGGGAAAGGAGTACATCAAGGCTGTATATTGTCACCTTGCTTATTTAAATTATATACAGAGTACATCATGAGAAACACTGGGCTGGATGAAGCACAAGTTGGAATCAAGATTGCCGGGGAAAATATCAATAACTTCAGATATGCAGATGACACCACCCTAATGGCAGAAAGCGAAAAAGTACTAAAAACTCTCTTGATGAAAGTGAAAGAGAAAAGTGAAAAAGTTGACTTAAAACTCAACATTCAGAAAACGAAGATCATGGCATGTTGTCCCATCACTTCATGGGAAATAGATGGGGAAACAATGGAAACTTTGACAGACTTTATTTTGGGGGGCTCCAAAATCACTGCAGATGGTGACTGCAGCCATGAAATTGAAAGACGCTTGCTCCTTGGAAGAAAATCTCTGACCAAACTAGACAGCATATTAAAAAACAGAGACTTTGCTTTCTCAACAAAGGTCTGTCTAGTCAAAGCTATGGTTTTTCCAGTAGTCGTGTACGGATGTGAGAATTGGACTCTAAAGAAAGCTGAGAGCCCAAGAATTGATGCTTTTGAACTGTGGTGCTGGAGAAGACTCTTGAGAGTCCCTTGGATTGCAAGGAGATCCAACCAGCCCATCCTAAAGGAAATCAGTCCTGAATATTCATTGGAAGGACTGATGCTGAAGCTGAAACTCCAATACTTTGGCTACTTGATGTGAAGAACTGATTCATTTTAACATGGAAAAATGGAAGGTGGAGGAGAAGGGGACAGATAGAGGATGAGATGGTTGGATGACATCACTGTCTCAATGGACATGAGTTTTAGTGAATTCTGGGAGTTGGCAATGGACAGGAAGGCCTGGTGTGCTGCAGTCCATGGGGTTGCAAATAGTCGGAAATGACTGAGTGACTGAAATGAACTGAACTAAAAACTCATTTTGGACTCCTGACCTCTAGAACTGTAAGATAATAAGTTTACGTTGCTTTAAGCAGTTAAATGAATGTTCATTTATTACGGCAGCAATAGAAATCTAATTACATATACTATGGATTTGTGTTAAGATTTGCATAAATCAAGTATATGAATAGTTTGTCAGACTATAAAGTTCAAGTTTATATTTTTGAGATTCACAGCTGAGTCAAAGCAGTCATTGTTAACGGTTGTGTTATCATCCCAGAAAGTGAAGAATCATCCTTTACTAATCCCTTCTTAGGATGGCTGCATATTTACCCAGTTTCATGTCTGTGTTCCTGGTATATAATTGCCCTCTGATCACCATCTATTTTCTCCTAGAAGCTAAGTAAGCTTTGTTTGTTTGTTTTTTTCTTACCTGAAAATTTTCCCCAAATTCTTTCCATTGAAATCAGTATTACAAACTTTCTATCACAGATGATTTACCTCTTTCAAACACCCTTGCTTCTTTTTGTGTTTAGCTATCACAGCCAAGGAAGTATTGAACATTTTTGTATATGTCTTCTTGTGCACAAGTGTGAAAAGAAGTTTCAAGTGTGGATGCAACGAATGGAATTTCTAGGTAATATAAGAATGGGAATTGCCAGCTTTACTAGATTTTTCCAGATTGCTCCCCAAAATTACTGTTCTTGTTTGTATTCTTTGTCTTTATTTTCATCAACACTTTATCCTAACAGATGTTTTGTTTTCCTGATTGAATGAGTGTGAGATGGCATCTATATTTTCTAAGGAAGACCCTAAGTTTTTCTAATAAATAAACTCAAAACCATAGTAGATTAAACACAATGAAAATTGATTTATCTCTAGTGTCCAAAATAGAGTGTTAGGCTTCCTTGGTGGCTCAGCTGCTAAAGAACACACCCGGCAAAGCAGGAGATGCAAGAGACAAGGGTTCAATCCCTGGTTCAGGAAGATCTGCTGGAGGAGGAAATGGCAACCCACTCCAATATTCTTGATTGGAGAATCCCACAGACAGAGGAGCCTGGCAGGCTACAGTCTGTAGGCTCACAAAGGCTTGAACACTACTGAGTGCACATGTGTGCACTCGTATGTGTGCACACGTGCGCACACACACACACACACACACACACACACACACAGTTGGAGATTAGCTTTGCCAACCTGAGCTCATTACTGTAAGATCACTCTAATCTTTGCCATGGGCTTCCCTGATGGCTCGGCAGGTAAAGAAACTGCCTGCAGTGTAGGAGATGTGGGTTCAATCCCCGGGTCAGGAAGATCTCCTGGAAAAGGAAATGGCAACCCACTCCAGTATTCTTGCCTGAGAAATCCCATGCGCAGAGGAGTCTGGAGGGCTATACAGCACATGGCATCACAAAGAGTCGGATGTGACTGAGCGACAGCAGCAGTCTTTTCCATGACTGAGTGGGTTTGGGGGGACAGAATGAGGAAGTTCAAGGAAAGAGTCTGAATTTCTAAGGAGATGACCATAAAAGAAATACACTTCACTTTTTCTCAGATTCTGTCTGTGGACCTGTAGTCACCTAGGCTCAGTTAGCTCCAAAGGGAGACTGGGAATTCTGTATCTTGCTGGGTGACTGAACTTGCGGGTATGAACTCTTACTAGTTAAGAAAAGGAGGAAATATTGAAAGCCAATTAACAGTATCTGTCAAAATCTACCCCACTGAATTCCTAAGTAGCTATGTATACATATGGAACCAATCCAATGGTACGTGAGCTCTAATTATAGAATCCAGGGTGACAAACAGTCCTCTCCATGGAAAGTTTAATCTCCCCATGTGTAATAGTGGAGAAAACCATCATAACTACAATAAAAAGAGAATGGATGGGGAGAAGAGGGAATGTACAGTAGTCACTGTACCATAGCAGTGAGGGAATCCAAATAGAAATTGTTAAGATCTCTGCCCTTGACTATACATTCTCGCCAGTTACCACCTGTATCTCCCCTTCAGGCATATTTGCCTCCAGAAATATCTAGGTAAAGTAATTCTGTTTGAATAACATTTTTTTAGTCATCATTTTAAACATTCAGATTCTCCTTACCCTGCCCCCTTTTATTTAATTTGAGACATGTCTGCTTACTTCTTCCTGCTTCCTTTCACTAGTGACAGTTATCCACACATTTTCTGAGATAAGATGCTTAAGTGAGAAGGCAATTAGCCCAAGAACTAGCTTAGCAGGTCAAACTAGAAATATTAAGCAGAAGCCTTTGAAAAATAAGCTGAGACACAATCTCATCCCTTTTGTTTGGGACAGATGAATAGTTAATGTTTCCAATGCTTTAAGCACTGAATTTTAGAACCCTTCATCCAGTGGTCACAGAGTAATCATCTACCTTTCTCCAAGTTTTGTATTTTTTTTTTCTGATAAAGCAATTATATAAGTCAATTGTGACTTTATAGCAGAAAGTGAAGAGGAACTAAAGAGCCTCATGATGAAGGTGAAAGAGGAGAGTGAAAAAGCTGGCTTGGAAGGACTGTTGCTGAAACTGAAGCTCCAATACTTTGGCCACCTGATGCGAAGAGTCGACTCATTAGAAAAGACCCTGATGCTGGGGAAGATTGAAGGCAGGAGGAGAAGGGGACGACAGAGGATGAGATGGTTGGATGGCATCACAGACTCAATGGACATGAGTTTGAGCCAGCTCCAGGAGATGGTTAAGGACAGGGAGGCCTGCATGCTCCAGTCATGGGGTCGCAAAGAGTTGGACACAATTGAATGACTGAACAACAACCATAAGAAAATCTTGCTAATAATTAAATTTTTCAGTAGAAATTGCCATGAAATTTGCATATTTACAGAAGCTTATAATACTTCCTAAAAGCTCAGTTGATGAATGGTACCAAGCAATTCTGGCAAAAGGTTTTCTTTCAGCTCAGTGTTCTGTTTGACTTTGTATTGACTGGGCAATTTACAGCTCTGTAGAGGCAGAGATTTACTTTCTACTTTTTGTCTGTTGAAGATACAAATAGTTTATGCCAGTGGAACAAATAACCACAGATATTGTACTTCATAACACTATGAGACATTAAACCATTTTTGTTTCTAACAGCATTCTTATCCTCTTTTTAAAATTGTCTCTATGTGCCCAGCACTCTTGCCTGGAAAATCCCATGGATGGAGGAGCCTGATAGGCTACAGTCCATGGGGTCGCAAAGAGTTGGACACAACTGAACGACTTCACTTCACTTCGGACTGGTTTAACATCTTAATAGCACTCATTTATTAATAAATTAACTAAAATCATTTTTTATTCAAATGAGAGTCATGATTTTTGCCTCTTAAAAATTATAAGTTAACGGCTTGCATTAATCTGTTTATTCAATGGTGCAAATTACTTCCACCAAATTCTGATAAATTGCTTGTGCTCAGTATCAATTATTCCTCTTGAACAACTAGTTTTAATGAAATGCTTAATAAAAATATACTGTAATGTCAAAATTGTGCTCACTTCATGTTGAAACAGAATGGTTACAGTTTCTATGAGAATATATGTTCAAATATTCAGAGCTTTAAAGTATATGTAGA
>SJYQ01000628.1:1186733-1199401 GCA_006410935.1 Redunca redunca
GACTAACACATTGTATAGACTTTGGATTAAATCAAATTTCTATGATAATTTTATTTATTTGTTTGTTTATTTTCATTGCAACTTACCTCGTTAGACTTAAACTCCAATCCCTTTCTCTCTTATGCTAGGAAACATCTGAATTCTTTGCTTAGTTTCCTCAGCTTCCAGCTGCTGTCTTTGCCCAACACTTTGGAGTATCTTCCATGTACTTACAGATCAATGTTTAGGGAAACATTTGGAAAGGGCTTATGTACATATTCTGAAGTTTACACTCCTCGAGGCTCCCTTCTTTCTAGGACTCTACTTTATGATTTCTTACTGATCTGATAGTCCAGAAAATTGCCTTCTGACATATTCATCCAGTAAAAATTAAGTTTTCAATATCCCACCCTCAGTGAAAAAGCCAAAGATATTCAAGTCTCACCCAGTGTCATTCCCATCTTTAAAGGTTGATTTCCTTCTAGTATCAGTACATTTGGTAAATATACATTTCATTAGTTTGTTTTAAAAAAAAAATTTCATCTAAACTTCATAATTTTTATCTGTGTGATAGCTAATCCAACCAAACTGCTTTACAATGACTGGATGGTAATCTCTCATTGCTCAAGTTTTGGCCCCATTATACATACTCCATTGCAGTCAATGTAATTTTGTCTGTCTATGAGTAGGCAGGCGCTTATTAGAGTCTACCCAACTAAAGTATATAGAGGAAAGTATAGCAGAAAACCAGGAGATCAAAATATATCCCATAATTTTACTAGAATTTGTTTATTATACTTTATGTATTGAGTGGTCTTCTGAACTTTCAGATTCTTATTGATGATGAGAAAGCATAAAAATTATTTATATGTGGTTCAAACAATATTACATTTTAAATTTTAACTGTTGCCATGACTTCCTGTCTCCATAACTGTGATACATTTCACAGTTTATCTTGGAAAAATAAATTTAATAATATTATAACCACTATGGCAAGCAGATCTGTATTTGAGGTTGGTGAGAGGAATAAATATAGGAGAAGGAAAAAGACTTTTTAACCTCCAAAATCAGTGTAGACAGAACTGCAACCATGAAATTTACAGATGCTTGCTCCTTTGAATGAAAGCTATGACAAACCTAAACAGTGTGTTAAAAAGCAGAGCTAGCACTTTGCCAACAGATGTCCATCTAGTCAAGGCTATGGTTTTTCCAGTAGTCATGTATGGATGTGAGAGTTAGACCTTAAGAAGGCTGAGCACTGAAGAGTTGATGCTTTCAAATTGTGATGCTGGAGAAGACTTTTGAGAGTTTATTGTATTGCAAGGAGATTAAGTCTGTCAATCCTAAAGGAAATCAACCCTGAATATTCGCTGGAAGGGTTCATGCTGATATTGAAGTTTCAATACTTTGGCCAACTAATACAAAGAGTTGACTCACTGGAAAAGCCCCTATTGCTGGGAAAGATTGAAAGCAAAAGGAGATCTGGGTGACAGAGGGTGAAATGGTTAGACAGCATCTAAATGGATATGAACTTGAGCAAACTCAGGGAGATAGTGAAGGACAGAGGAGCCTGGAGTGCTATAGTCCATGGGGTTGCAAAGAGTCAGACATGACTTGGCAACTGAATAAGAACAACGAATTCTAGATTTTAGAAGATTCTGAACAGTACTGTTACTTATTGTTTGTTTTTCCCCGAAGACTGTTAATCAAGGTGGAAATGGGATAGGAAAGAGATTTTATTTGGTGGCGGGGGGGGGGATGGAGGTTCCTACTACTTTTAGCTCTATGGACCTTGATATGGCAGCACTTACTCTCAGAAACAGTAATGTGCAAAGAAACCATGCTAGAAAGTACATTCTAAGAACACACACAGGAATTTATGACACCTACTGATGCACTTCCTTGCCAAGTGGGTCAAACTGAATGAGCCAAGCTTTGGTCTTCTAAACTTTAGAGGGGGAGAAATTGTTCTACAAATATCTAGGTTTCTTTCTACAAACGAATAAAAAAATAGTATATCTTCTCTCTCTTTGATGTCTCCCTGAGCTCTCTGAAAAAATGATAATAAGGTGTCTAGCTTAGATTCTACAAATACAAGGCAAAATAAATGGTGCCCTTACATAAGTTCAAACATCACACAGGTCATCATCAAAGAAGTCAAAGATAAAACGTCATTTGGTCCTTTCTATTTATTATTAATAATTTATGCACTAGGTCCACAGAAATCCAAAATCATGTTTTTAAAAAGCAATCTGTAAGGATAGGGAAAGAAAAACTGTTAAAATAATATAATACCTTAATCAGTAATTATTTTGAAAGAATCAAAGTAGCAGATAGCTTCAGTTCAGCTCAGTTCAGTTCAATTGTTCAGTTGTGCCTACTATTTGTGACCCCATGGACTACAGCACGCCAGGCCTCCCTGTCCATCAGCAACTCCTGGAGTTTACTGAAACTCATGTCCATTGAGTAGTGATGCCATCCAACCATCTCATCCTCAGTCATCCCCTTCTCTTCCCACCTTCAATCTTTCCCAGATTCAGGGTCTTTTCAAATGAGTCAGTTCTTCTCTTCAGGTAGCCAAAGCATTAGAACTTCACCTTCAGCATCAGCCCTTCCAATGTATATTCAAGACTGATTTCCTTTAGGATGGACTGGTTGGATCTCCTTGCAGTCTCCAAAGGACTCTCAAGAATCTTCTCCAATGCTGCAGTTCAAAAGCATCATTTCTTCAGCGCTTAGCTTTCTTTATAGTCCAACTCTCACATCCATACATGACAACTGGAAAAACCATAGCTTTGACTAGACAGACCTTTGTTGGCAATGTAATATCTCTGCCTTTTAATATGCTGTCTAGATTGGTCACAACTTTTCTTCCAAGAAGTAAATCTTTTAATTTCATGGCTGCAGTCATCATCTGCAATGATTTTATTTAGATGTTATTCTGGAACTCTCCTATTTTTTTGATGATCCAGCAAATGTTGGCAATTTGATCTCTGGTTCCTCTGTCTTTTCTAAATCCAGACTGAGCATCTGGAAGTTCACAGTTCATGTACTTACACAGGACTGGAGAAATAGACACTTGGAGGACACAAATAGAACGTTATGTGCACCAGGACCCAGGAGAAAGGAGCAGTGACCCCACAAGAGACTGACCCAGACACTCAAGGGAGTGTCCAGGAGTCTCATAGGAGGTCTGGGTTGGCAGTGGCCTGCTGCAGGGTTGGGGGCACTGAGTAGCAGTGTCTTCATGGGACCTTTGGAAGAAAGTCAGCATTGTCTTCATTATCTCCACCACAGTGTAGGGCTTCCCCTGTGGCTCACCTGGTAAAGAATCTGCTTGCAATGTGGGAGGCCTGGGTTCAATCCCTGGGTTGGGAAGATCCCTGGAGAATGGAAAGGCTACCCACTCCAGTATTCTGGCCTGGCCACCATAGTTTGGCATGGACTCTAGAATGCATGGGCTTCAGGAGTTGCAGCAAGTGGACTCAGGAGCTGTAGCTTGCAGGCTCTAGGGCAAGGGCTCAGTGGCTGTGGCACAGGGGCTTGGTTGCTCTGTGGCATGTGGAATCTTCCTGAACCAGGGATTGAGCCCATGTCCCTTGCATTGGCAGGCAGATTCTTATCCACTGTGCCACCAAAGAAGTCCTGCCTAAAGTGTTTCAATCACAGATTCCCTTCAGAACAATCTTGGTTACACAATTTTGCAGAGTTCTGGAATATATTTGTCTTACTCTAAATCTATTATACTTCTCAGGACTCTGTTATATACAGGTACTTGAAACACTCTCCCCAATCATACTCAACTGGCAAATTTCCCACTTAATGTCAAAAGAAAGTGAAAGTGAAGTCAATCAGTCGTGTCCGACTCTTTGCGACCCCATGGACTGTAGCCTACTAGGCTCCTCCATCCATGGGATTTTCCAGGCTAGAATACTAGCCTGGAGTGGGTTGCCATTTCCTTCTCCAGGTGATCTTCCCAACCCAGAGATTGAACCCAGGTCTCCCACACTGTAGACAGATGCTTTACTCTCTGAGCCACCAGGGAAGTCTCACCCATCCCAGTCATACTCAGTTCAGTTCAGTCGCTCAGTCATGTCCGACTCTTTGTGACCCCATGAATTGCAGCACGCCAGTCCTCCCTGTCCATCACCATCTCCCGGAATTCAAAACTGACAAATTTCCCCCTTAATGTCAAGATGCTGCCTAAAGCACTATCCAGTATTTCTTTCTGACATTGTAATTTTCACTGGCTAAGAATAATCAGCAAGTAATCAGACTGTTATTAATGCTTCCAGTTTTCCTTTCACTCTTACTAGCAAAGGCAGATAATAAACAGTGAGGTACAATTTCATTCCCTTCCAATTGTACAACTTCACTTCATGCCCAGTTTATTTATCCCACTGTCTTTGACAATAAGTACATCTTCAAAGCTATTTTAAGTGATTGTAATTTATCGTAAAGGTGAATGTAATTTACTGAACAGGTACTATGCGCTACATCTTATTCTTATCACATTAGCACACTAATTCATTTAATCTTCCAAACAGCTCTGTGAGATAAGATTAACATTAGCTTTGTTTTACAGTTGAGAAATTTGAAACACGGGCAGAGTTAGTTACCCAGCCAAGGTAACACGTCTAGCAAAATAAGTGGTATCTCAGATTTGAACCCAGACAGTGGATTATTCTAGCTTGATTTTCTCATTCAGCTGTATCAAAAGTGAGTACAGATGAAATCAATATGAGGAAAGAGGAAACTGATCCCAGATAACCTCAACAGAATTAAACTGGGTACAGTTTGGTGACCTAATATACATATAGCTCCTTCTCAGAGCCACACCAAGAACATTTATGTGAAGCCTTATCATCCAGCTACATGGAGATGTATTTGAGGATAGATTATACACAAACGAAAGTCCCACTGGCATCATACAGTATTTTTGGTTGCATGCCATTGTTCCAAAAGGCATGCCCCTGATAGCTTCCATGACAACAATACATGTAAAATACATGTGGTCTGTAAAGGCCAAATTGTGCCAGATGCTTTGTGGGGATTTTAAGTGCTGCTTTGGTAGGGGTACTATGGAAACAGCTGAAAGGCAATGCTAAATGCTCACCATAATGAAAAAGGCTTGCTAATCTATCCAAATAGGGATGCTAATAAGAACTGTCTTCCAAAAGAGTGACTGTGGTTATAAATCAACTTGGCGGGCTTCCCTGGCGACTCAGTGGTGAAGAATCGACCTGCTAGTGCAAGAGACACAGGTTTGATCCTTGATCCAGGAGGATCCCACATGCCATAGAGCAACTAAGCCTTCACACTATAACTATTGAGCCTGTGCTCCAGAGTCTGGGAGCCGCAACAACTGAAGCCCTTGCACCCCAGAGCTGGTGCCCTGCAACAAGAGAAGCCAGAGGCCACCACAATGAGAAGCCCTGGCACTGCACCTGGAGGGCAGCCCCCACTTGCTGTAACAAGAGAAAAGCCTCGCACAGCAATGAAGACTCAGCACTGTAATAAATACATGAATTAATTAAATTAAATAAAACAGCCTGGGAGGTCAGGGGAGGTATAAGTAACTTGGTTAATCAAGTAATTACTCCAGTCAAGAAACCTGGGAGAGGACTTGTCCTTTCACCCAGGCCAGCCGGATATTTTAATTGCTGTAGAATGTGAGTCTCTATTGTCTAGTGCATTTGAGGTCAAGATGAGGGGCTGTATTGTCTAAGGGAACATTAAAATACACCTAAATTCTGAGAGGGTATTATTGCACAGTTTGGCCTTTACTATTGTTCTATAATAGCCCAGTTAACCACAGATAAAAAGGAAGCTAGTCAAAGATTGGATAGAGAGCCTCCCCTTTACAAAAATTAGAATGACAGCATTATCTAACTATTACTAGGAATCTGTGTCTGTAAAACACTGTAATATTTGGGATATGGTTATGATCACAAGCCATATGAAATAAAATTTTACTGAATAATGGCTCCTAGTCAAAATTCCCATCACTGGGAAAATATGGCCCATAGGAGATAGTCATTTCTGTTAGGAAGAAATAGAGAGTGATGCTCTGTTTTTATTAGATGAATGATACATCAAATATTATGTTAATCTCTGTGGTGCTCCAAGGTATATTAAAGGGTTTGTAACTTCATCGGTAGAATTAAAAAAAAAGAAGGATTTATATGTCCTCAGATGAGAAAATTGAGGAGCCTGATTTGAAGTTCCCAAATAATATAACAACGGAAAGTGATTGACCAGAAAAATCAATGAATTTGGTCTTAAAAATTGACTCTCACAATTAAATGCCTCTACTAACATATGAAATGGTACAAATGATTTTGAATGATGAAATAAAAGAACAATTAAGAGATTGGGATAAGATCAAAAGATCCCTGTAGGGACATGGTCACAATTAGCATGCCTTATAGAGGGAATTTCTATTCCCTTCTTGGGTGATTTAAATCCTGGGTAGTTATATGAGGTGTCAGTGGGCTTGTTATATTTAAGACAGTGTCATATAGTGGAAAATACAAAGTAAATAGAAAGTCTTGTTGTTACTATGTCTTTCTGCCACAAAATCTGTGAAAGTGTATTCAGAATTCAGACACAGAAGAAGAAATGCTAATTTTCTCTAAAGAGCATTTTAAAATAATTTGTGTTTCTATTACTAAAATAATTAAACAAGGAGACCATTAGACTGAGGTGGTTTTAATGCTTTGGTAGCCTATAAAAGCACACTGAAAAATAAGCTAGAGTTAGTTCCTGTAAATGCACTCATATCAAAGAAAACAAAATTTAAGATCAATCAATCACATATAGCCAGCTAGGCTTTCTCAAATAAGGGAGCTGCTTAAGCTATAGCCAACCATATAATTTCTTTGTTTTACTTCTGTACAAGCTCTAGGGAAGCCTTCTTCTAGCTCCTAAAACATTTTTTTTCCAGTTCAAATTGATGGTTTCTCAAATAACTCTGGAAAAATTTAATGTGCCCCAATTTAAGAGTTTGACTATAAAGAAAGCGGAGCACAGAATAATCGATGCTTTTGAACTGTGGTTTTGGAGAAGACTCTTGAGAGTCCCTTGGACTGCTAGGAGATCTAACAAGTTCATCCTAAGGGAAAACAGTCCTGAGTGTTCATTGGTAGGACTGATGTTGAAGCTGAAACTCCAGTACTTTGGCCACCTGATGCGAAAAGTTGACTCATTTGAAAAGACCCTGATGCTGGGAAAGATTGAGGCAGAAGGAGAAGGGGACAACAGAGGATGAGATGTTTGGATGGCATCACTGACTCAATGGACATGGGTTTGGGTGGACCCTGGGAGCTGGCGATGGACAGGGAGGCCTGGTGTGCTGTGGTTCATGGGGTCACAAAGAGTCAGACACGACTGAGTGACTGAACTGAATTGAACTTATCTTTTAACAGTTTGACTCTATATTACCATAAATATAGCATGAAATGACAAAAGTTCAAATTATCTCAAATTATCTCTTTATAATACATACCTATTTTCAAACATTTATAATTTTTTTGGCAAATCTAAAAATCATGTTTATTGCAGTCATATATAGTAGATATTAATTCAAGTCAATTAATTTTTAAATTAATAACATGATTGAAGCATCACATATATTTGTTCACTTAATTCTCATAACTACCTGAAATATAAGTAGTTTACCAATTCTACAAACAGAAAAAAACAGTAGATTTAGTTTCTCCAGTGTTATGCAGGCAATAAATTGTGGAAGTAATACTCTTAAAATCAATTTTTCTCTGGGGCTGACTTAATGCATTAGGCTAGTTTTCTAAAATAAAAGAATAAACTTAGTGTTTTCCGAGTTCCTCTTTTTGTGAAAATCTGTGAAAATATAATGATATACAGTTACTGAGTGAAAATTTTAGGTGTTACAAACATATTAAACAATCTGGTAAACGTATTTTAAAATTAAAACTAAACATCCTCTGACACCAATTCCATTCTTGGGAATCTGTCCAATAGAAAAGAGAATCCTGGCACCTAAGAATATGAAGGAATGCAGCACCTTTCACAATTATCTTTAATTAAACAGCTTTATAGTATAAAATTGCCCAGTTACTCCTGACTGTTTGCGGCCCCGTGGACTGTAGCCCACCAGGCTCCTCTGTCCATGGAATTCTCCAGGCAAGAACCCAGAGAGATGATATGGGGAGGGAGGAGGGAAGGGGGTTCAGGATTGGGAACTCATGTACACCCTTGGTGGATTCATGTCAATGTATGGCAAAGCCAATACAGTAAAGTAAAATAAAGTAAAATTTAAACACAAAATAAAACTAATGAAAAAATGACAAAAAAAAAAAAGAATACTGGTGTGGGTTACCATGTTGTCCTACTCCAGGGATCTTCCCAACCCAGGGATGGAACCCGCTATTCTTGTATCTCCTACATTGGCGTGTGGATACTGTACAACTAGCACCACCTAGGAAGCCCCAATATAAAAGTAAAACAGAGCAAATATGGAAATATAGATTATAAAGGATAAAAATGATGAAAGTATGACCACAGAGGAGATGTCTTTCTATCTGAAAGATCATGGACAATTTCATTTTAAAAAATCCATCTGAGATGGGCCTTGAATGGGTCACAAGATTACAATGTTTGCTAAGAGGAAAAGGGACTTCTAAGATGGGAGCATGCTTGAATCTGTGTGTGCGTGTATGTGTGTGTGCGTGTGTGTGTGTGTATGCATGTGGATATCAGATATTTATCCAAATTTTTACCAAGATGTATTAAAAAGTAGAAANTACCAGACCACCTGACCTGCCTCTTGAGAAACCTATATGCAGGTCAGGAAGCAACAGTTAGAACTGGACGTGGAACAACAGACTGGTTCCAACTAGGAAAAGGAGTACGTCAAGGCTGTATATTGTCACCCTGCTTATTTAACTTCTATGCAGAGTACATCATGAGAAACGCTGGGCTGGAAATAACACAAGCTGGAATCAAGATTGCTGGGAGAAATATCAATAACCTCAGATATGCACATGACACCACCCTTATGGCAGAAAGTGAAGAGGAACTAAAAAACTTCTTGATAAAAGTGAAAGAGGAGAGTGAAAAAGTTGGCTTCCAGCTCAACATTCAAAAATGAAGATCATGGCATCTGGTCCCATCACTTCATGGGAAATAGATGGGGAAACAGTGGAAACAGTGGATGACTTTATTTTTGGGGGCTCCAAAATCACTGCAGATGGTGATTGCAGCCATGACATTAAAAGACGCTTACTCCTTGGAAGGAAAGTTATGACCAACCTAGATAACATATTGAAAAGCAGAGACCTTTGCCAACAAAGGTCCGTCTAGTCAAGGCAATAGTTTTTCCAGTGGTCATGTATGGATGTGAGAGTTGGAATGTGAAGAAAGCTGAGCACCAAAGAATTGATGCTTTTGAACTGTGGTGTTGCAGAAGACTCTTGAGAGTCCCTTGGACTGCAAGGAGATCCAACCAGTCCATTCTGAAGGAGATCAGCCCTGAGTGTTCTTTGGAAGGAATGATGCTGAAGCTGAAACTCCAGTACTTTGGCTACCTCATGCGAAGAGCTGACTCATTGGAAAAGACTCTGATGCTGGGAGGGACTGGGGGCAGGAGGAGAGGGGACGACCGAGGATGAGATGGCTGGATGGCATCACTGACTTGATGGATGTGAGTCTGAGTGAACTCCGGGAGTTGGTGATGGACAGGTAGGCCTGAGGTGCTGCGATTCATGGGGTCACAAAGAGTAGGACATGACTGAGTGACTGAACTGAACTGAACTGAACTGACCCATATTGGTGTGTATCTGCATTTATGATTTAAGAGTCTTCTGTAAGGAAGATGTATCCGTCATCCATCCTTTGTATAGTCAATTATTTATTTATATCAATATAGATTCCTATTTCTGTTCTTTGATCATAATACTATATTATCATTATTTTTAGTTGCTCAGTCACTTCTCATTTTGACTATTGGCAGATCTTTCAAGTTGGCTCTCTGTGCTTTTGACACGGCTCATCCTAAAGTGTTATTTTTTATTTTACTGATGGCTGTGGTTAAAATGTTTTCCTCCCAATATTGCCACATAAAAGCCATACCTCCCAAAACAAACGTATCTGGGTACAGAAGGTAACAAAGGTAGACTGAGGTCATCAGTGTGGAGTCCTAATCCATAGAACTAACATAAGAAGAAGAGACACCAGAGATCTCTCTCTCTTCACTCCTGCCAAAAGGAAAAACCATGTGAGAACAGAGCAAGAAGGCTCTCAAACCCAGGAAAAGAGACCTCACAAGACACTGATCCCAATAGCACCTTGACCTTGGATTTCTAGTCTCTAGGACTGTAAGAAAATGATTTTTTTTTTTTTTTTTTTTTTAAGCCACGCTGTCTGTGGCATTTTTGTTGTGGCAGCCATAGCAGACAAATGCATTTTGACCTTAGAAATTAACTGCTTGACTCCTCTCTGATACATCAAAAGGAGTTGTTATTCAACTTTTGAGATTACAAGCTTCTTTGAGAATCTGTTGAAGAAACCTATATGCAACCTATACCTGTTGAAGGTATGAACATTCTACCCAGAAGAAAAATGTATACATACATATCTAAAATTCTACAAAAACAAACAAACCAAAAAAAGCAGATACCCAACCCTGAAACCATTCTGTGAATTCCTTGAAATTAACATAGGAACCCACTAACAAGTCACTGATTCTTTGTCAAAAACAGCAAAAACAGACCAACAAACTAAAACGAAACAAGAACAACAAAACACCTGTCCTGGTTGAAATCCTTTGAATATTTAGAATCTTTGTAGATGAGTTTCAGATAGTAAATTTTGATTTGATTCATCTGAAAACCACTAACAGAGGAGTGTACATAGAGCCATATTTTTTATTTACATCTATGTTATTTATGGGGCCTTCCCTAGTGGCTCAGGGGTAAAAAAAAAACCCACCTGCAGTGCAGGAGCCTCAGGAAATGTGGGTTCGATCCTTGGGTTGGGAAGATCCCTTGGAAGAGAAAACGGCAACCCACTCCAGTGTTCTTGCCTGGAGAATCCCATGGACAGAGAAGCTTGAGGGTATACAGTCCATGGGGTCGCACAGAATCAGACACAACTGAAGTGACTGAGCACACATATTATTTATATATTTAGACATATATCTGTTGGCATCAAACATAGTCAGAGGGCAGGGAAAGAGAAGGGTAGAAGAATTTAAGACAGACTTCCGTTCAGCAACAAATTGAGTTTCCTAGAGGAGCTCATGAATCAAATGGCTGCTGCGGTGTCTGCCCTCCCCAGCTGTAGGTTTAATCATATTCTTAGATCATGAGACACTGCAGTAACTGTGTGCCAGAGTCCAGTCTCTAATCACCCGTTCCCTCCTTAGGAAGTAATACAAATTCATTCCTCTAGTGAGAACATTTTATTTATCCCCAGGTTAACTGTGATTATCATTTGCTGGGCCAGATCCACTGAACATTTTCGTAGGCAATTGTCAGTGTCTTCATGAGCAACTCTGAAGATCAGTGGGAAGGCATTTCTGAATCACTCTGAGCTCTTGAAATGAAAAGATTTACATATATGAAAGGTGATGGTTTCATTATTATAAAAGTGCCTTTGGAGATTTCCAATTATACAAGCAAGGGATCATGCAGGCCTTATGTCTTTTCATTTTCTCATTTAAAGTCTTTTTCTAAGTGGACACAAGGTGCAGAGTGACAGATTTGAAAACCACACAGGATACCAAGACTGCCAAATGAACCCAGCTCTATCAGTCAGATACAAGTGGAAGAAGGTTTATTTTATAAATCAGTCATGGGGACCTTCTCTAGGTAGTGAAATGTGTTTCCTTTTTTTATATGAACACACAAATTTAATCAAAAGACAACACATTGATCAAGTGTTGACAGGGTCATTTTTTTCTGCAGTAAATAGTCTGACTTTCTAAGCTACAGCAAGCATTTCTGAAATTTTCTGCCACTTCTTGAAAACAAAGTTCACATTTTATTTAGATTGAAATTCATTTCGTAAAATTGATTTTTCTCACTTTGCCAATATATTGAAACAAAAGAATTTCTATAGATAGTCTGCATCCCCCTAAAATCCATGTGTTTAAGCCTTGACTCCCAATATGATTATATCTAAGTCCAAACTATAATTAAGGTTAGAAGAGATGATAAGAGCAGGCCCTGATCTGGTGGGGCTGATGCCCTTATAAAAAGAAAAAAGGACAGCAGCGCGCTTTCTCTTTACAATGTGAGGACACAAGGCAGCCATCCACAAGCCAGGAGAGAGCTCTCACAAGAAAAGAGCAAACCCTGCGGGCAGCTTGGTCTTGGACTTTCCAAGCTCCAAACCTGTGACAACATAAATTTGTATTTTGGAAGATGCCCAATTTGTAGTATTCTGTTATGGCAGCTCAAGCAGACTAAGTAGATAGTAGACACAGTAATCTATATGCAGGTCAGGAAGCAACAGTTAGAACTGGACATGGAACAACAGACTGGTTCCAAATAGGAAAAGGAGTACATCAAACCTGTATATTGTCACCCTGCTTATTTAACTTCTATGCAGAGTACATCATGAGAAATGCTGGGCTGGAAGAATCACAAGCTGGAATCAAGATTGCCAGGAGAAATATCAATAACCTCAGATATGCACATGACACCACC
>SJYQ01000628.1:1199448-1226633 GCA_006410935.1 Redunca redunca
GGAAGGAAAGTTATGACCAACCTAGATAGCATATTGAAAAGCNGACATTGCCAACAAAGGTCCGTCTAGTCAAGGCAATGGTTTTTCCAGTAGTCATGTGTGAATGTGAGAGTTGGATTATAAAGAAAGCTGAGCACTGAAGAATTGATGCTTTTGAACTGTGGTGTTGGAGAAGACTCCCCTTGGACTGGAAAGGAGATCCAACCAGTCCATCCTAAAGGAAATCAGTCCTGAGTGTTCATTGAAGGGACTGATGCTGAAGCTGAAACTCCAATATTTTGGCCACCTGATGTGAAGAGTTGACTCATTTGAAAAGCCCCTGATGTTGGGAAAGATTGAAGTCAGGAGGAGAAGGGGATAACAGAGGATGAGATGGTTGGATGGCATCACCGACTCAATGGACATGAGTTTGGCTAAACTCCAGGAGTTGGTGATGGACAGGGAGCCCTGGCATGCTGCGGTTCATGGGGTCGCAGAGTTGGGCAGACTGAGTGACTGAACTGAACTGAACTGAGACAGTAATGGAGAAATATAGGAGAGAATAAACTCATGAGTTCTCTATATTCGTGCTCTCTGTAGTTATCTTTACTCTGAAACAGAAGTGTTCAACATATCCTTGGTAAAAAGCTTATGATGCAGTTATGATGGGGATGCAACAGGGAATGTAATGAGCAACATAAACAGGAAATAATAATTTGGCCTCTTACAGTTGATCTTTAAGTGCAACACACTCCTTTACAAAATCTGCACTGAAAACTTATATGAGGAACTCATAGTTATTCTTAGTTTCTGGTAATTTCCTTAACTATCCATTATAATTTTTAGCAGCAAGCTTATACCTCCTAATAGTCAAAGGTCAGTTGTGAACTTAATTATAACATTTCATAAAATGCATTCTTTCCTCCCACAAATCCTCAAATGTTATTTACTCAATGACCTGAGTAATGCAATACCTGATAATTATATCCAAGTGGATAAAAAATATTTTATCCAAAATAACTTAATTAAAATGCTTTCAGACTTCCTCCAGCAGAGACACCACAGAAACAAAATGTCTTTCAATGTTAACTTCTGGAAGAATACAAAGATTTCAAAGCATAAGTATTTTCACAGGAGTTGTTTAAACAGGGAGATTTTAAATGACTAATATATTGAACAAAAGACTTGTAGGCAAAGATATTAATTGATTGAGTAGCCTACAGATACTTTGCAAATTTTTCTGCAAATTCACACACATACACGTGTGTGTGTGTGTATCCATTGAAAACATCACACCTGTTTTAAAACACTCTTTTAGTTATTTGAATTACTGGAACCTCTGATATAACTGTATAGAATTTGATTCTATACCTAACAGCTTGTACCTCTTACTCTTTTTGTTGCCCTTTCCCCCTTTGCTCTCACCACTGGTAACCACTAGTTCGTTCTCTGTATCTATGAGTGTTTCTGCTCACTTTACTAGTTTGTTATACTATTTTTATTCCATATATTAGTGCTATCATATAGTATTTATCTCTCTGTGTCTGACTTATTTCATTTAGCATAATGCCCTCTAGGGCTTCCCAGGTGGCGCTAATTGTAAAGAACCCACCTACCAATGCAGGAGACTTAAGAGACCTGGGTTCAATCCCTGGATCAGGGAGATCCCCTGGAGAAGGAAATGGCAACCCACTGCAGTATTCTTGCCTTGGAAATCCCATGGATGGAGGAGCCTTGAAGACTATAGTCCATGGGTTCACAAAGAGTTAGACGTGACTGAATCAATGTAGCACACGTGCAATGCCCTCTAACTCCATCCATGTCACTGAAAATAGGAAAAATTCCTTCTTTTTATGGCTAAGTAGTATTCCAGTGTGTGTGTGTGTGTGTGTGTGTGTGTGTGTGTGTGTGTGCATTCATCTCATACTTTCTTATCCATTCATCTGTTGATGAATACTTAGGTAGCTTCCATATTTTGGCCATTATAAATAATGCTGATATGAATATTGGAGTGAATGTATCTTTTAGAATTAATGTTTTCTTTTAGGGAGGGACATATATCCCAGAGTGTATTTGCTGGATCATATGGCAGTTCTATTTTTAGGTTTTTTTAGATACCTCTATACTGTTTTCCACAGTGGTTGTACCAATTTACATTTCCACAACAGTGTGCAAGGGTTCCCTTTTCTTCACATCCCTGCCAACATTTGATATTTGTGTTCTTTTTGATGATAGCCATTTGACAAGTTTGAGGTAATATCTCATTGTGGTTTTGATTTGCATGTCCCTGATGATTATTGATGTTGAGTATCTATTCATGTATCCATCTGCATTTACTCTTTGAAAAAAATGTCTATTCAGTTCTTCTGCCCATTTTCTAATTAGAATGTTCATTTTTTGATGTTAAGTGGTACAAACTGTATATATATGTTGGATATTAACCCCTTATCAGTCATATCATTTGTAAATATTTTCTTCCATTCAGTAGATTGTTTACTTAGAGCCGTCCTTCTTGTTTTGCAAAAGAATGTCCAACATTCTTTTACTTACTGGCCTCCAGTTTTTCCATGTCTCTTTGGCACTTATTATAATCTTAGATACTAAGATTTCCTGAATTCTGGTTGATGTCATTGAATCCTAAAACAAATAAACATCCAGGGCAAGAGTTCACACTAAAGGCATTCTGATATAAATACTAACTCTCACCAGCTGTATTACTTGGAGAGGCTAATTAATCTCTGTCTCAGTCTTATTTTGAAGTGAGAATATCAATACCTTTTTTGAATAATGTTTACATTTTTAATGCAAAATACTTTTAACATTATATTATGTGTTTGTTCTCTTAGCTGGTAAAATGCATTTATTGGTCATTTGGTGGCAAAAATGTAGGTTGGATCTCAAGATGTGGAAGTTGATCAATAAATAAATGGATGCCTTATTTGACCTGTGAAAGAAGTAAGAAAAATTGTATTTCTGTTATGGAAAACCAGAAAAGTGAGGCATGTCCTAAAGAGGTAGCTGTGGTTGGGGTGGAAACAAGAAAGAGGAAATAGGGAAAGAGACAATTTAACATGGGGCAGAAGAGCAGGGACCAGGCAGAAAACTTGGTCTTTGAAAAGTTGCCTGTAAAAAGAAAAGCTAATAAACTTTCAAGAACAAAGATATCTTGTAAGCTATTAAATTTTGCATCAGTTTATGAACCATGCTGTTCCCCAGTTATCCAACACATCAGTAATTGTCATGCGTCTGTTGATTGTTGAGAGTCATTAAGAAAAGGGATAGTTTCACTTTACTTTGGGGTTCATATGGTATATAGATAAGAGAGTAGATCAAAAAAGTAACACAAAGAAGAGTAATCAAGCCTAAGTGGCAGTAAGAAATCTAAGCAAGAGATTTTTAGGAAAAAAGGAAGATCTCAGAAGCTTCTCAACATTACTGATAAGAGGACACTAGATTTCTATCTGCATATGGTGTGGACTGGGGATGAAGACAATTTTAAAAATAAATTAAAAAAAAAACAAATTTGGACTATTGGTGATTCTCAAGCTAATGATATTTCTCTTAACGAAATCATGTATGTGACAATCACTTGGCAGATATTATAAATATTTAAATATTTGTTAAGTATTTCAATAAATATTTAACCTCTTTTTATATTTTTTCTCAACATAAAAAAAATCTTTACAAGATTAACCATCATCATTTCATTGTCAACATCACCACTATATCATTTTAACACTGAACATAGCAGATACACGGACACTTGGTAAAGTTTCGGAGGTCTCAAAATATGTCTATTTCTTCACCCATCTGTAGACAGTTTGTCAGGCACAATTTACTACATGTCTTAGAAAGGAAAACTCTCTGTTTTCTGGGAGGTAATCTCAGCCTGAGGGTTACATGCTTTGGTTCACTTGTCACTCAGCACTTTCTACAAAAGTAATCAGCAGCCTCAGGACACTTATTTATTTCAGTATTATTGGCATATATTTCAGTTTAAACAATTTGGGAAATGTAAACTAGGAAGTTTATCATATTATCATCTGACTATGTCATATTCATTTAGAATTATGCATCAATATGATTAATTGAACGTATATATACAATTGAACATATGTATGCACCAATTACATTATAGCCACACTAAAAGCAGAAAAGATCCTTTTTTTAAAGGTCCACGTGGCATGACAAAACCCGTTAATGAAGGTGAACAGTAGTGACAATNCTTTTTTTAAAGGTCCAAGTGGCATGACAAAACCCGTTAATGAAGGTGAACAGTAGTGACAATTGGTATTATTTCAATCTGTGGTGGCCATTTGCAACATTTTAATTGTAAATTTTTAGTTTTAATCCCAAACTTAGAGTTTTTAAAATGAGCAATTCATGTGTTATCTTGTTGTTACAGGTTGCTGCCTTCAAATGTGTCCAGCAGGCACAGGGTTTATTACCACTCACAGTGAATATATTCTGAAGGATTTACTTACAGTAGCTACTGAAACCTAGGAGATTTACAGTTGTTTAGCCTTGTATCTTCAGAGAACACTCTACCTACTTCTGGACATCCTGAATTTTGTAAACTGGCCTTTTGGTCTTCAAATTCAGACTGGGTTTGTTTACCAGCCAATAATGACTCTTAGCTATAAAGAGATGGATTTGGAGAACTGTTAAGACATGACTAAAATCCCCTCCTAAAAAATCTTCTTAAGATTTTTTTTTCTCCTTTCTTCTATCATTCCTTCCTCTGTTTTATTATATTCAAGAATAAAGCTTAACCTACTGTAACTATAAAATATTAGAAAGAAGGAAATATATTTTTAAAAGAAACAAAGTTTATGTAACTATTGCCCTTGAAAATTAAAGCTTGAATGGGTGGCTTATAACTAAACTGATTTCCCTTTTTCCTTCATAGAAGGAAGAAGTAAAGAAAGTGAAATTTCTGAATATACAGTGATAATTGTAAAGTCTACAGTGCAAATATTAATAAGATCTCACTCTGGCTGCTGTGGAGAAGGCGATGGCACCCCACTCTAGTACTCTTGCCTGGAAAACCCCAGGGATGGAGGCTGGTAGGCTGCAGTCCATGGGGTTGCGAAGAGTCAGACACGACTGAGTGACTTCACTTTCACTTTCATGCATTGGAGAAGGAAATGGCAACCCACTCCTGTGTTATTGCCTGGAGAATCCCAGGGATGGGGGAGCCTGGTGGGCTGCCGTCTATGGGGTCGCACAGAGTTGGACACGACTGAAGTGACTTAGCAGAAGCAGCTGCAGTGGTTCCTGTATCAGAATATTTACCTACACATGGAATTACCATGGTATAGGTGTAGTGTACCCTTTTAAACTTCAATACATACTACCTGATTATCCTCTCTAAATTTTATATTACATTACCAGCAAACCAATGTTTGCAAGTTTCTATTTCTCCCAGCATCTTAACGATAACTGTCCACAAGTCCTCTTTAACTTGGCTAATTTGACTAGTAAAAAGGATATACAATTTATAGATTATTCATGAGTACAAGTATTTTTCATGCATCTGTTGACTAAACTGAACTGAATTGATTGTCCATTTGTGTTCATTTTTCATTTGAATTTTTATTTTTGTGTGTGCCTATCTAACATCCTCCACCCTTATGGCAGAAAGTGAAGAGCAACTCAAAATCCTCTTGAAAGTGGAAGAGGAGAGTAAAAAAGTTGGCTTAAAGCTCAAAATTCAGAAAACAAAGATCATGGCATTTGGCTCCATCACTTCATGGGAAATAGGTGGGGAAACAGTGGAAACAGCGTCAGAGTTTATTTGGGGGTGCTCCAAAATCACTGCAGATGGTGATTGCAGCCACGAAATTAAAAGACGCTTATTCCTTGGAAGGAAAATAATGACCAACATAGATAGCATATTGAAAAGAAGAGACATTACTTTTCCAACAAAGGTCCGTCTAGTCAAAGGTAAGGTTTTTCCAGTGGTCATGTATGGATGTGAAAGTTGGACTGTAAAGAAAGCTATGTGCCGAAGAATTGATGCTTTTGAACTGTGGTGTTGGAGAAGACTCTTGAGAGTCCCTTTGATGCTAAAGGTGAAACTCCCATACTTTGGCCACCTCATGTGTAGAGCTGACTCATTGGAAAAGACCCTGATGCTGGGAGGGATTGGGGCCAGGAGGAGAAGGAGACAACAGAGGATGAGATGGCTGGATGGCATCACAGACTTGATGGACATGAGTTTGAGTGAACTCCGGGAGTTGGTGATGGACAGGGAGGCCAGGCGTGCTGCAATTCATGGGGTCACAAAGAATCAGACACGACTGAGCAACTGAACTGAATTGATCTAACATCCTCACTGGAATTTCACTTGAAAAGTAAAGGTTATTTTTTAAGCTCTATTTTGTTACATTAAAAGTCAAAATATCCTATAAATATGGTTCATGAAAAAGTGTGCATTTGATAAAAGAGCAAAGAAATGAAAATGCTATTATTAGTTTAATTCAAAATCATCTCTAACTTTCATAGTAAATATTATTATGCAACTTTCAGTTTATAAGAAAATGTTTATTATTTAGAACTTTTATCAATATAAAATTTATTTTTCCATGCCAAACAATGATCATATACTTCATTTAAGATGAAGCATGAAATAATGTCATAATATTCAGAAAACCTAAATTATAGAGTGTAAGGTTCAGACATCAAGATGTTCCCATTTCTGCATCTGTCATTTTTTTCTGTTTTGTAGATAAGTTCGTTTGTACCCTTTTTTTAGATTCCGCACACAATTGATGTCATAACTCAGTATGACAGTCTCTAGGTCCATCCACATCACTGCACAGATATAGAAAATAAACATGGTTACCAGGATGTAAGGGGATGGATGGATAAATTGGGAGATTGGGATTGAAATATACACGCTACTACTGACTAATAAGGACCTATTGTACAGCACAGGAAACTCCACTCAATACTTTGCAAAGGCCTATTGGAAGCAAAGTTATGAGCAACCTAGACAGCATATTCAAAAGCAGAGACATTACTTTGATGACTAAGGTCCATCTAGTCAAGGTTATGGTTTTTCCTGTGGTCATGTAGGGATGTGAGAGTTGGACTGTGAAGAAGACTGAGCACTGAAGAATTGATGCTTTTGAACTGTGGTGTTGGAGAAGACTCTTGAGAGTCCCTTGGACTGCAAGGAGATCCACCCAGTCTATTTTGAAGGAGATCAACCCTGGGATTTCTTTGAAAGGAATGATGCTAAAGCTGAAACTCCAGTACTTTGGCCACCTCATGAGAAGAGTTGACTCATTGGAAAAGACTTTGATGCTGGGAGGGATTGGGGGCAGGAGAAAAAGGGGACGACAGAGGATGAGATGGCGGGATGGCATCACTGACTCGATGGACGCTAGTCTGGGTGAACTCCGGGAGTTGGTGATGGACAAGGAGGCCTGGCGTGCTGCGATTCATGGGGTCACAAAGAGTTGGACACGACTGAGTGACTGAACTGAACTGATATGGGAAACGAGTGGATATGTGTATATGTATAACTGATTCACCTTGCTAAAACTAACACAACATAGTTGAGTAGATATACTACAATATATTTCAACTATACTCCAATAAAATTTTTTAAAGGTGTTTGCATTTTTGATTATATAAAGAATGATACAGTGAATATGAAAGTTAAAATTCTGCTTGTGCTGTTTTGTTTCATTTTTATGGTCAAGGACAACACAAAACGTCAAGGAGCAGTCAGAAACAAAGTTCTTGAAGACAACATATACCGTGTACTACTGCTTGAGAGCCTTAAGGAGATGAAACTAGTTTAGTAGATTGTATCATGTATAAAAACTATAGAGCCACTAATAAGCTTTTAATTTTTTTTTTTCAAAAAAAGTAGATTGTTCCAAGATTCTATTAATTCCTAAAAAAGCTGTTGAAGAAATCCCTGGGTTCAAATAAATCTAGGGACAGGAGGAGACTTCTTTCTGTGTTGCTATTTTTCATATATCTATTCTGTTTCAGAATCTTTTCCCATTAGGCTTACTGCAGAATATTGAGTAGAGTTCCCTGTACTATACAGCAAATCCTTATTGATCACCTATTTCATGTGTAAACATGTGAATATGTTAATCCTAAACTAATTAATCTTTCCCACACTCCTGCAGTTTACCTTTGGTAACCATAAGTTTGTTTCCTATGTCAGTGAGTCTGCTTCTGTTTTGTAAATATGTTCATTTGTACCACTTTTTTTTAGATTCCACATAAAAGTGATATCATGATATTTATCATTCACTGACTTATTTCACTTAATATGTTATCTTAGGGTCCATCCATGTGACTTCAAATGTTATTATTTCATTCTTTTTTATGGCTGGGTAATATTACATTTGACTGTGTGGATCGCAATAAACTGGAAAATTCTGAAAGAGATAGAAATACCACACCACCTGAACTGCCTCTTGAGAAATTGTATGCAGGCCAGGAAGCAACAGTTAGAACTGGACATGGAACAGACTGGTTTCAAATAGGAAAAGGAGTATGTCAAGGCTGTATTTTGTCACCCTGCTTATTTAACTTATATGCAGAGTATATCATGAGAAACACTGGGCTGGATGAAGCACAAGCTGGAATCAAGATTGCAAGGAGAAATGTCAATAACCTCAGATATAAAGATAACACCATCCTTATGGCAGAAAGTGAAGAACTAAAGAGCCTCTTGATGAAAGTGAAAGAGGAGAGTGAAAAAGTTGGCTTAAAGCTCAACATTCAGAAAACTAAGGTCGTGGCATCTAGTCCTATCACTTCATGGCAAATAGATGGGGAAACAGTGCAAACAGGGGCTGACTTTATTATTGGCGGCTTCAAAATCACTGCAGGTGGTGATTGCAGCCATGAAATTAAAAGACGCTTACTCCTTGGAAAGAAAGTTATTACCAACCTAGACAGCATATTAAAAAGCAGAGACATTACTTTGTCAACAAAGGTCCATCTAGTCAAGGCTATGGTTTTTCCAGTAGTCATGTATGGATGTGAAAGCTGGACTATAAAGAAAGCTAGGCACAGAAAAATTGATGCTTTTGAACTGTGGTGTTGGCGAAGACTCTTGAGAGTCCCTTGGACTGCAAGGAGATACAACCAGTCCATCCTTAAGGAGATCATTCCTGGGTGTTCTTTGGAAGGACTGATACTGAAGCTGAAACTCTAATACTTTGGCCACCTGATGGGAATAGCTGACTCATTTGAAAAGACCATGATGCTGGGAAAGATTGAAGGCAGGAGAAGAATGGGATGACAGAAGATGAGATGATTGGATGGCATCAACGACTCAATGGAAATGAGTCTAAGTAAACTCCGAGAGTTGGTATGGACAGGGAGGCCTGGCGTGCTGCGGATCATGGGGTCGCAAAGAGTCAGACATGACTGAGTGACTGAACTGAACTTAATGTTGCATTGTATCTGTGTACCACATCTTCTTTATCCATTTACCTGTTAGTGGACATTTAGGCTGTTTCCATGTCTTGGCTATTGTAAATAATGCTGTGATGATCATTGGGGTACATTTATCTTTTCAAAATATGATTTTCACTGGATATTCCCAGGAGTAGGATTACTGGTTCATATCATAGCTATATATTTATTTTTTTTTTAAGGAAACTCCATACTGTTCTCCATTCTGGCCGCACCAATTTACATTTCTCCCAATAATGCAAGAGGGTGCCCTTTTCTCCATAACCTCTGCAGTGTTTATTGTTTATAGTATCCTTGATGGTGACCATCCTGACTGGTGTGAGGTGATACATCATTGTAGTTTTGATTCCAGTTTCTCTATTAATTAGAAATGCTGAGCATCTTTTCATGTGCTTTTTGGCCACCTGTATGGACTGGAAGAAACACAAGCTGGAATCAAGATTGCCGGGAGAAATATCAATAACCTCAGATATGCAGATAACACCACCCTTATGGCAGAAAGTGAGCAGGAACTGAAAAGCTTCTTGATGAAAGTGAAAGTGGAGAGTGAAAAATTTGGCTTAAAGCTAAACATTCAGAAAATGAAGATCATGGCATCTGGTCCCATCACTTCATGGGAAATAGATGGGGAAACCGTGTCAGACTTTATTTTGGGGGGCTCTAAAATCACTGCAGATGGTGATTGCAGCCGTGAAATTAAAAGACGCTTACTCCTTGGAAGGAAAGTTATGACCAACCTAGAAAGCATTTGAAAAGAAGAGACATTACTTTGCCGACTAAGGTCCATCTAGTCAAGGCTATGGTTTTTCCTGTGGTCATATATGGATGTGAGAGTTGGACTATGAAGAAGGCTGAGCGCCGAAGAATTGATGCTTTTGAACTGTGGTGTTGGAGAAGACTCTTGAGAGTCCCTTGGCTGCAAGGAGATCCAACCATTCTATTCTGAAGGAGATCAACCCTGGGATTTCTTTGGAAGGAATGATGCTAAAGCTGAAACTCCAGTACTTTGGCCACCTCATGTGAAGACATGACTCATTGGAAAAGACTCTGATGCTGGGAGGGATTGGGGGCAGGAGGAGAAGGGGACGACAGAGGATGGGATGGCTGGATGGCATCACTGACTTGATGGACGTGAGTCTGAGTGAACTCCAGGAGTTGGTGATGGACAGGGAGGCCTAGCATGCTGTGATTCATGGGGTCGCAGAGTCGGACATGACTGAGTGACTGAACTGAACTGAACTGATGTCTTTGGAGAAATATCTAGATTTTCTGTCCATTTTTGATTTTTTTTTAAAAATATTGTGCTGCATTAGCTGTTTGTATATTTTGAAGATTAATCCTTTGTTGGTCCTATTGCTTGCAAATATTTTCTCCCCTTCTGTGGATTGTCTTTTTGTTTTGTTTATGGTTTCCTTTGCTGTGCATAAACTTTTACGTTTCATTAGATTTCATTTGTTTACTTTCATTTTTACTTTTATTACTCTAGGAGATTAATCTAAAAAGGTATTGTTGTGATATATGTCAAAGAGTGTTCTGCCTATGTTTTCCTCTAAGAATTTTATATTACCAGTCTTACATTTAGGCCTTTAATCCTTTTTGATATTATTTTTGTATATGGTGTTAAAGAATCTTCTAAATGTGTTTCTTTCTATTTTTTTTTACATGTAGCTCTCAGTTTTCTCATCATTTCCTATTGAAGAGACTGCCTTTTCTCTGCTGTATATTCTTGCCTCCTTTGTTGTAGTTCAGGTGATCATAAGTGCTTGAATTTATCAATGGGCTTTCTAGCCTGTTCCATTGATCTATAATTCCGGTTTTGTGTCAGTGCAAGTATAAATTATTTTTAAATTATCTGGTTAAAATAATTTTACTGAAATTTTCAGAAGATGCAATATATTATTTTTCCTATATATGAAAGTGAAGGTGTTAGTTGCTCAGTTGTGTCTGACTCTGAAGCCTGCTAGGCTCTTCCATGGAACTCTCTGGACAAGAATGCTAGAGTGAATAACCATTCCATTCTCCATGGACTCTTCCCAAATCAGGGGTCAAACCCTGGTCTCCTGGATTGCAGGCAGATTCTTTACCATCTGGGCCACCAGGGAAGTCCATATTTTTCCTATATATGATCATTGTATAATTGGTGTGATATAATTATTCTTCTACAATCAACCCATGGAATCAATCTTTGTATTCTCAGTTGCTGTTACCGTTTCATATCACATTTTATAGCTTCACATTCTATAGTTCCTGGGAAGCTATAATCAAGAGATAGTCCCATTTGGCTGGCTGCATTTCACTGGGTTTTATTGGTCCATGAAACACACCATGCCATTGAAATGATTTATATGCTACTTGAAGAAGCTCAATACACACATATTTTCCTACAAATTTACAAGGTCCCAAATTACAACAATATCCCAAGTTTGTATCCACTGTTTCCAATTTGTCCTCCTATATAATTGAAAAGTTTTCTCTTTTATCTAAAAAGACTTACCATGTTCTTTAATGTTTCTTATAATAACAAGGCACTTTCTTACCTCTTACTAATTCCCAGGGGAGGAAATTATACACCTGATTTTCCATTTTCTAGGAGTAGATCCAGGTTTATAGGCGTCAAGCTTTTACAACTGTCATTCTCTTATTGAGGAGTATTATGATTGCTAAGTAAAATATATATATTTTTAGATGAGAAATGCCAAAGCTATCATAATATTCAGAAAACATATTATTTTATTAGTAAATTACCCGATATACTTCTTACACTCATCACATTTATTTAAGGATGAATATGGGAAATAGTGGCAGACTGTTTTTTGGGTCTCCAAAATCACTGCAGATGGTGACTGCAGCCATGAAATTAAAAGACTCTTACTCCTTGGAAGAAAAGTTATAACCAACCTAGACAGTATACTCAAAAGTAGAGACATTACTTTGCCAACAAAGGTCCGTCTAGTCAAGGCTATGGTTTTTCCTGTGGTCATGTATGGATGTGATAGTTGGACTGTGAAGAAGGCTGAGCACCAAAGAATTGATGGTTTTGAACTGTGGTGTTGGAGAAGACTGCTGAGCATCCTTTGGACTGCAAGGAGATCCAGCCAATCCATTCTGAAGGAGATCAGCCCTGGGATTTCTTTGGAAGGAATGATGCTGGAGCTGAAGCTCCAGCACTTTGGCCACCTCATGCGAAGAGTTGACTCATTGGGAAAGACTCTGATGCTGGGAGGGATTGGGGGCAGGAGGAGAAGGGGGCGACAGAAGATGGGATGGCTGGATGGCATCACTGACTTGATGGACATGAGCCTGAGTGAACTCCAGGAGTTGGTGATGGACAGGGAGGCCTGGCGTGCTGCGATTCATGGGGTCCCAAAGAGTCGGACACGACTGAGTGACTGAACTGAACTGAACTGATGCATGGGAGTTTACTCCAGGAACACTTCACTTTACTGTTGGTTATTTCAATTACCGTGGTAATTTTCCTGCCTTTTCACTAGAATCACTCTGTTTCATCAGGACCAGGTGCATCACATAATCGAAGATATTATTCACCTTATTGGAATGTATAAAATATAACAACACACTAGTGAGTTTTGCAAAAAATACAGGGACTCTGATTAATTTCTTTTCAGTATATTTCCAACGAAACAAATGTATAGTTGTTTATAATTGTATATGCTTCATCATCATCATTGGATACATACTTAGCAAATTTGAAATTTCATGTTGAATGGACCACCATGTGAATTAAATCACCTGCTTACAAGTTCATAATCTGGATTATTATGGAATTTTCCATATGCCATATTCTCTTTCTGTATGTTTCAAACGTTATTTCTCTTCTACTGCCCTCGAATTTCCTAGGCTCAGACTTCTGAACCTGCGCTTCAGGTCATGACACCAGGTGAGTTGACACCATTGGCAGTGAAGCTCTGGGTTCTATCTCTATCTTCATTTCTCACCTCAGCCCAGGTCATAGCTTCCCTTTGTCCCCAGTTATTTATGTGTAAGAAGAAAAGTCTAGAGTAGATGTTCTTTAACATTAGTCACTAGGCTTACTACTAAAGTTACTAAAATACTGGCAAGAAATTTATTAGGGAATCAAGAAATAAATATTTGGTTAAATTACATACAGCGTAACAGAGAGAATGAAGAAGGAACATCATTATGAAAAGGGAATGCATGTATGTAACTGAACAAAATTTGGGGCAGAAGCATGGTATAATTTCTGGTGACCCCCCCTCCAAAAAAATGACCCCAATGACCCATCCTCCAAAAAATATTTCTAAAGATATGCCATTTAAAACAACAATAACAATACTAAATTTAGCCATTTTAAGGGGAAAGTGATTCTATGGCAGAGAGAGAAGGACATGAAAAGGCTTGGGATCTCCTAACTAGACCTGGTAGTCAGAATAGAGAATATGTCCCAGGATGAGTGCAAGAATAAGTTCCATGTTAGGCAGAAGCCAAGGTCAGCCGACAGAGCATGGTACCAGGAAAGTATGAGAGCTGACAGCAGATGAAAGTGCAGGAGCATTACTGCTTTCCATTTGTCTCCAAGCATTTTTGATGAACATTTGGACTGTGAGCACAAAGAAGCCAGGAACAAGTCATTTTCAGTGATTAATGCTGTAGTCAGCATTGGACAAATGTCCTAGTAGGCAAGCCAAATAGGCAAATTGTAAACAAGATTTTAGTCCTTGGAAAAGCGAATGCAAACTACAACTGAGTCCCAGTACTATATAGGCAGGGGTTACCTGAAAACTCAGTCTCAAAGTTTCCATTACTAAAACTATAAGAAAAACACAAACCAGTTAAATGGTGTTTTAGACATTCTCGTTATGCATGTTGTTTTGTGACTAACTGATTTAAAATCTTCATTATGTTACTTGTTAACTAGGAAATATCAGTGTGGTACTGACTCCTCTGTGTCTATTTTCCTCATTACTCAATTGAGGATTGTGATGATGGTTTGGCTGTGAGGATTAGATGAGATTATATGACTATGTAAAATATTTAGCAATATATATAACACAAATGCTCAGTTAATATTAACTATTATCATTAATAGTATTATTGTCATTGTTACAAATATCTTAACCTATTCTTGGTAAAAAGTGTATGTGGAAGAAGAAACTATACTTGACATGTGGATTAAGGATGAAAACCATTGACTGGTAAGAAGAATGTATTGGAGATTTCAAGGAGGAATAGTACATAGACAGGAAAGACTGGAAGAGCTTACCTAAACCCAATTATAGAGTGAATTCTGTGTTTAGAAACTGTCCTAATGTTTAGCTTAAAATACATTTATTTCTTCAGACCACTTCTGGGCATTGAGATTCATATTTCTTGCTTTACATATTTCATAGGAAGTTGAACCTGAGTGGGTGTATGCTTGCTTAGAAATGAACACTGTATGTTGGCATATGGTTGGAGATCCTGTGATAGAGTGGCAGTGCAAGCAATCAAGAGACCCAGCTGACTGGATAACCAGGGCCCACGGAGAGTATGTGGAAATAAACAGTGTGTCATGGTTTAGTGTGAGAGTTTAGGAGTACAGACTTGGAACAAACCATTTCAGTAAAGCCCACCTCTAATGTCTACTACCACTCTGACTGTAGGGAAGTTACAAAACTCCTCTGAGCCTCAATTTCTTCATCTATAAAATATCACCATGAACATTGTGAAGATTAGAGAAGTTAATGTATTTTTCAAATATATAAAGTGCTAGAAAGTACCAAAATATAGTAGATGCCAGTTTTCTTACCATATTTACAGCTGCTTTTTAAAAAATTTTTATTTTTACTTTATTTTACTTTACAATACTGTATTGGTTTTGCCATACATTGACATGAATCCACCACGGGTGTACATGAATTCCCATTTTCATAGTCATTCTTAATCTTCTGAATCTCATAGACAAATATCTCCAACATAGGTTTTGGGGGAGAAGAACAAGTTTTTTGAACTTTGATTTTTTCCGAGTAAGGACATTTAAATGTTATTAACTCCTGTTGACTGTCATCATCATTTCATAGGACAAAGGGTATTTTAACACAAAGAATGTAGGAAAAGACAGAATGAAAGAGTGTCCATCAAATTGACAAATAAGCTTAATTGAAAGCTCTGGGATACATTACTTTTATTTTCTTTTCCTTACTTTTTCTCAGACATGTTAAAATCTCATTATATTATAAAGCATAACCCAGTGGATCCTTTGGTCATACAAGTGTTAATAAAACTTCTTTTGTGAAGTTTCCAGTTTGGAGCTCCATGTCAAGTTCCTTGGCGTTTCTGTGGAGGACAGAAGGAACAGTACACGTAGGGTCAGGCCATCAGCATGAACACATCCAGGGCTCCAGTTCTGACATAAAGAGGTTGAAACCCAGATATATTAGGGAGAACGAACACGTGTCTACCTAAAGGAAGCAGACTTGTGGTTGTCACTGTATGCATAAGCACTGGATCATATTACTGCCAAAAGAGCTGGAAGCCAGCATTTGGGAAGCCAAACTCCTGCAAAGTATTGGCTTATTTCCTACAGACACCAGATGAGAGGCTATTTGGATGAGCCTCTAGAATAAATTCAATGGGAGGAAAACGCAAATGTATTTTGGACAGATGCAGTTAGAACTCTGAGTGGAAGAATGATTTTGCAAAAGCATATTTGCTAGGATGTGTAATTTTACCAATGGGAAAAGGCTTCCATAGGACATACTAAACTCCTTTCCCAGTACATCCTATAACTAGCTTGGGAACATTCCAAAGTTGCCTTTTAATTGTTTATGTTGAAATAAATGTCTAGGGAGCAACTGTCCCAAGCACTAAATGATACCACCATTAAGCAAAGAATATGTCTTAGTGAAGTGAAATTAAAAGCTGCAACAATAAGCTTTCAAATGACAAAGAAACTAACTCAATGAATTGCCACTTTGCAAACCACCCTCTTTTTCTTCCCAATTGTTGCTAAAATCTAACTTCCAGTGTTTCATAAAGCTTTTATAAAACTTTTCACACTTGCTTATTTCACAGTGAAAACAAAGACATAAGATGATGTTTGCCAACTTCAGTAATAATTAATGTGATTGGTTTACCTCCTATTTCAATATTATGTTGCACAATTAAAAAAATATGTCAAGAGTGAATGCTGCTAAGTCGCTTCAGTCGTGTCTGACTCTGTGCGACCCCACAGACAACAGCCCACCAGGCTCCCCTGTCCCTGGGATTCTCCAGGCAAGAACACTGGAGTGGGTTGCCATTTCCTTCTCCAGTGCATGAAAGTGAAAAGAGAAAGTGAAGTCGCTCAGTCGGGTCCGACTCTTAGCGAACCCATGGACTGTAGCCTACCAGGCTCCTCCATCCAGGGGATTCTCCAGGCAAGAGTACTGGAGTGGGGTGCCATTGCTTTCTCCCAGGAGTGAATAGTACATATATAATAGTGTCAGTCAAACATGAGAGAATATATCCTCAGTTTCGGTTCAAGTTTGAAATAGTATAGTTTAGTACCTGCTTTAATTCTCTTTGACTAGTATTTGCATCTGTCCAAAATGCTTTGGAATTTCTTGCTAGTTCAATGGTAAAGAAGCTGCCTGCAATGTAGGAGACTGTCTGCAATTACTGCCACTCCAGTATTCTTGCCTGGGAAAATCCATGGACAGAGGAGCCTGGCAGGCTACAGTCCATGGGGCCGCCAAGTGTTGGACACAGCTTAGCAACTAAACCACCACCACCACCATAAAAATGCTTTAGGTGGTCCCATCTATTAGGCAAATTCAAACCCTAATAACTACTCATTCAAAAACATGTATTGATATCTATTCTCTGCTGGACAGAAACTGAAGTGTCACATCAATGAGATAATACACACACACACACACACACACACACATATATTTATATATATATATATATATATTCCTTGATAGCTCAGTTGGTAAAGAATCCGCCTGCAACTCAGAGATCCTAGTTCAATTCCTGGGTCAGGAAGATCTGCTGGAGAAGGGATAGGCTACCCACTCCAAGGCTTCCTTTGTGGCTCAGCTGGTAAAGAATCTGCCTGCAATATGGGAGACCTGGGTTCAATCCCTGGGTTGGGAAGTTCTGTTGGAGAAGGTAAAGGTAAAGGCTACCCACACCAGTATTCTGGCCTGGAGAGTTCCATGGGCTGTATAGTCCATGGGGTCGCAAACAGTCGGACATGACTGAGCGACTTTCAAGTGTGTGTGTGTGTGTGTGTGTGTGTGTATTAGTTCATCTCCAAGAAACAATCACGGTCCATATTATTTAACAGAATATAAGTAAGAAGACATTAATGAGGACTGGAGAACCACAGGTAGAGAGGATAGTTAAGGAGACGATGTTTTTAGGAGATGATGTTTGAGCTGCTTATAACCTTGGGAAGGAAATTGCATATCATGTTATAGATAGAAGACACAGAGGAAGGGAAGCATGATGCTTCAGAGAAATGCAACCATTTTAGTATTCACTGTAGGAAGTCCAAATAAGAATGTTGCAGAGAGCAAAAGAGTTGTTGGGGAGGTAGGTGCTGGATCATGAAGTACTAGGGAACTTGAATTCTACCATGAAAATGATGGGTATATGCTTGCCCTGCCCATTGGTTCCATTTGGACAACTCTTTATTGTTGTTCAGTCACTAAGTTGTGTCCAACTCTTTGCAATGTATGGACTGCAGCACACCAGTCTCCCTTATTCTTCACTATCTCCCAGAGTTTGCTCAAATTCATGTCCTTTAAGTTGGTGTTGCTATCTAGCCATCCCTTCCTTTGCCACCCCCTTCTCCTCCTCTCTTCAACCTTTTTCAGCATCAGGGTCCTTTACAATGAGTGGCCTCTTCACATCAGGGGGCCAAAGTATCGCAACTTCACTCTGTTGAGTCTGGCTCAACAAGCCAGGGTTTTCCGAAAGCACAAAACAATGAAAGAATGAGAAAGACACAAAACTGAAAGCGAGGATCAGGGGACCAATCACTCTGCTTGCTTCCTACTCACTCTAGGAAGGTTAAATTTATACTTCGAAGAAAGTGTGAAGAATTTACTTATGAGAAGTTTGGTAAGGCTTAGAGAACAGAGATGTAACATAAACTTAGATATGGGCTCAGAAATGCAACATGAGGGCAGGTTACTAGGAAGAAAAGAATTCAGCAAATCATTGTGTTGCCTCAAAAAGACCATTAGATATGTATCTTAGTCCATGCAGACTGTTAACAACAAAGTGTCACACACTAGGTACATTATGAATGGGAGAAATTCATTTCTTATACTTCTAGAAGCTGGAAAGTCCAAGATCAAGGCCATACTCTGGTGAGGAGTCTCTTCTTGGTTCATAGTCAGGGTCATTTTGCTGTGTCCTCATGGTGGGAGGAGGACTGCAAAGTTCTGTGGGGTCTCCTTTATGAGAACATTAATTACCTTCACAAGGGATCCACTCTCAATATCTCAGCACCAGGCATAAACTCACCTCCTAATACCATCACATGAGCACTAAGATTTCAACATATGCATTTTTGTTGGACACAACTATTCAGACCATAGAAATATGTCATTTTGTTAAATATGCCATAATTTCTTATTTCAATAATCTTTGCATACTTCAGTAACACAATGCTTCATGGAAGAACTTTGCAAGCAGAGGCAGCTAAGGGAAAAGTAGCTGATTTGTTTGGGTTAATCCAGGCCAGAGAAAAGAGAACAGGTGAGGTAGAAGGATGAGATTACAGAGCAAGGGTGACTAAGAAAAATGTAAAGCCTTTAGAACCCTCAAAATACCATCGAGATGGTGGTTATGATTCAGATACAAAGTAGTTGAACATTGTTTGGCTGTTTCTTTTTCCTATAGGCAACAGAGAATAGATGAAAGAATGAGAAAAAAATAAGCTTCAGAATGATGAATTTGATAATCTCATTTAGGATGGATCGAAGGGAACAAAATAGAGAAAAGAAAAGAAAGAGATTTAGGAACCACAGAGAAAAGTTTTGATGATTTACTTTAGAAAGAAAAAAAATCAATGGAGAGAGAGAAGATAAGGTGGGAAAAATATTACGAAGATAGAATTTCCAGGACTTTAAATCTGGCTATAGAAAGCATGACCAAAAAATTCGGGGTCGAACATGACTCCCTAATGTTGCTGCCAGTTGGAATCAAGAATTTAGGATACTGATCTTGGTATGGAAAGGGGATGTCTTTTTGAATAAATTGACTTTTAAATGTCACTTGGTGATCCAGAGAAAGAAAACACCAAGAAACATGCCAAGAAAGGTCAGTTGGGGTAAGGTGGGTCATGTTCGATCTACTGAAATAAGTGAAATGGTTTATCTAAAGGGGAATGGTGAATATTTGGCACTGCTGGTTAGAATAGTGAATGTGTCTGAGGAAAGTAGATGTCAACGGGAAAGGATGAATAAAAAGACAAACCTGTCCCTTCCAATTAGAGCCACAGAATGTATTATGCAGTACTGAGAGAGGAAGCTCAATTCCATGGAAATATACCTCTCTTATGGAAAGATATCTGATAGAGGACCAAGGGGCAATTCACTTTTCATGATGTATGGCTTGTTGCCACTGAGTATTCTTAACAATAGATAGTCATGATACAATGGCTGACTGGAAGTAAAGAAACAAGAAGGACAAGGAAAGAGGAACCAAGAAAAGAATAGAAGACAGAAAAGATGTCCAATACTACCACATAAAATTCATTCCTCCAGGCATGCAAAAGAGAAGTGAAGATTCCCTGATGCCCTTATGGCAGAAAAGGAGCAAGGTTCATTATTTCCACATTTCTAAAGCTGCTCCCAGCTTCCCTGTGCTGCTTATATAGCAGCACTAAACTTGCTTAGAAGGCAAACATGTCAGATAGCTTTTAAATCTTAAAAATGAATATCACCCCAGGTCTCCCCTTCAGAGTGCAAGATTAACAGTGCCTTGAAAGTGCTTCCTCAGGATGACTCGGCTTCAGTTCAAGCCACAATTCTTCATGTCCAAGCCCTCCTAATACCCCTCCATTTCATACGAAAGAAAACCAGTGGTCATGAAACAAAAACAGTGTCTCAACAGTGGACAGCAAGTGAACCAGAGTTATTGCAGAACCAGTCTTTAGCACTTTCACTATTTTCTGCCTGCAGGATTCAACAGATTAGCAGTTTGGGAGGAGGTGATAATTAATTCCTCCTCTGAGTTTGCTGGCAGCTAAAGGAAGAGAATTCTTAAATTTTTATGGTCCCTGTGGCTTTTATTTACTGTACCCCTTATACTCAGTGGGCTTCCCTGGTGGCTCAGATAAAGAATCTGAAATACAGGAGACCTGGGGTCAATCCCTGGGTTAGGAAGATCCCATGGAGAAGATAATGGCTACCCACTCCAGTATTCTTGCCTGGAGAATTATAGGGACAGAGGATCCTGGCAGGCTACAGTCCATGGTATCACAAAGAGCCAGACATGACTGAGCGACTTTCACTCACTCACTCACTTATACCCACAGTCTATTCACATGCATGGATGGTAGTAGGGATATGTTAGACATATATATGATGAATTATTGTGTTAAAGGGGTACAGTAGTGACCACCAATGAATCAGTCTCTCCTCCTCCTATCCATGTCTTTGTGTAGTTCCAAGCCACACTAGTCCTGGGCTGGTCATGCGACTTGCTATAGTCAAAGTACATCAGTAAACATGGCGTCAACAGAAGACTAAACAGTATTTGCATCTTGAGGCTTGACTTCCCGGGAATGCTGCCACCTGTGAAAAAGCTGGGGTAGGACTAAATTCCTAGAGAAAAACGGCCAGCCTATAGCTATCACAAACACGTGAATGGTTTTATTTTTAATTATCGAGCCTAACCAAACTGTTAACAGATTACTACAGTTGCATGAGTGCCTTAAGCACACTGTCAAGCAGGCCAACAGAATTTTGGGTAAGCTACATGGCTATGTTTCAAGCTACTAAATTTTGAGGTAACTTCTTGGACACCATTAGTTTATTGCTACAATTATATAGTCCTATGTGGCCATCCTGTTTTTTTTGTTTTGTTTTGTTTTGTTTAGGTAAACTACATTCCCTAGAACAAGAATTATTGGCTTCACTGTTAACAATTTTGAATTCTCAGACATCTGCAATATTTCTTAAAGCAAAACATGTACTATTAATAGATTTCATTTTCACACCACCAATAACCTTTAGTCTATTTCAGTTTATTTGCATTATGTACTATTCACATTTGTTTACTATGTCTAACAAAAGTCAGTGTGATTTGGTGTGTATTTTTCCTGGAAAAAATTGCACATTTCAAATGAAAACATCACATTATGCTAACAGATAATTTTAGCTAAAAAATGTAGGAAATTCAAATGCAAGCAGAAACGTTTGTAATTTCCTTTCAGTTGTAAAGACTTGATTCTGTACCATTCAACATTGGTTTCTTGGATTTTCCTTATCTTCATGGCATTTTTTTGTCTATCTCAGAGGAAAGCAAAGTCGGTATTGAGATATGACAACAGGACTTATTGGCAAAATATTTTGCATTTGATATCTTTTACTGGGACTGGCATAAGAACTATTATGAATATTACATGGTAAAAAGAGAAATTCACAATCAATAAGTTGTGGCATATTTATATAATTTCTCTAAAATTATCAGTATATAGTATACCTATGAATGGCAAGAAGTTAAAGAAAAGCCAACAAAATATGCTTTCTTTACAAACTCTTCATGTGTATGCCAAGTCTTTTCAGTCCTCTCTGACTGTTTGCGACCCCACAGACTATAGTCCACCAGACTCTTGTATCCATTGGATTCTCAGGCGAGAATGCTAGTGTGGGTTGCAATGCCCTCCTCTAGAGGATCTTGTCCACCCAGGGATTGAAGAAATGTGTCTCTCATGTCTCCTGAATTTGCAGGCAAGTTCTTTACCATTAGTGTCACCTGGGAATCCCCACAAACTCTTTACTCTTCAGTAAATGGTTTATATTATTCAAGGGTTTCTAACCAACTTGGTTTCTGTTTCCTCCTTTTGTTTTTCCCTTTGTTTAATTATTTATGCATATAAGATCATAAGCCAACATGGCAAGAAAGAGAAATGAAGTCTATATAGCTTCATTTCACCATTAAGATTTCCAATATTTCTTTGCAAAGGATAGCTGAAGGGCTGTATATTTAGGGAACTATTTGGGAACTGAAGTAAGTAAGTAAATGTTAGTTGCTCAGTCATGCCCGACTCTTTGCAACCCCATGGACTGCAGATCACCAGGCTCCTCTGTCCATGAGATTTTCCAGGCAATAATACTGGAGTGGGTTGCTATTTCCTTCTCCAGGGGATCTTCCCAACCCAGGGATCGAACCCAGGTCTCCTGAACTGCAGGCAGATTCTTTACCGACTGAGCTACAAGGGAAGCCCATTTGGGAACTGAGGGTTTCAGCAAATCATTTTTAAAGAAAAGATGAGAGAGAGGTGTGGTTGCTGCAAACTTCTTGGAGTAGGAATCCTTTGTTCTCACAGCTGTCAAGATAGGTCAGGTCACAAGGTTCCTATAAAGTTCCAATAAGACAAATGCTGTTCTCCATTCTTCAAGTTTTCATCTTGATATGAATTGAAAAGTTATCCCCTTCTAGGTAAGAGCATTGAGAATGAGTTATTCTGTATATTTCAGGCTATAGGCAACTTTCTTGACTTGAAACAAAAGCAATAGAATACAAAGGCTAAAGTAGAAACAAAACAAAACAAAAAAAGCAAACATATATAAAGTGGAGTCAGATTTGTTCTTCCCTATTACCTGTGTGTGGTGAGAGCACCTCAAAGCTATTCTCTTAGCAAATTTCCAATACTCAATGCAGTATCATTAGTTGTAGTCATGATGTTGTACATTAGATCTTTACACTTATTCATCCCATATAACTATAACTCTGTACCCTTGGATCAACATCTTCCCATTTCACCCCTTGCCTTATTTCATTTAGTGTAATGTCCTCAGATTTCACCCATGCTGTTGCAAATGACAGGATCTCCTTCTTTAAGAAGACATATTTTTAAGATACAGTTGGCACAAGCAAATGACAGTTGCGTTCATAGTGTTAACTTTTCACAGAGTAGACAGTAAAAAGGTAATGTAGTTAGTTGACCTGTTGTTGCTGTTGCTCAGTTACATCTGACTATGTGACCCCCACTGCATGGAATGTAGCACATGAGGCTTCCCTGTCCTTCACTGTCTCCTGGAGATTGCTCATACTCATCTCCATTGAGTCAGTGATGTTATCTAACTATCTCATCCTCTGCTGCCCCCGTCTCCTCTTGCTCTCAGTATTTCCCAGCATCCGGGTCTTTTCTAACGTCAGCTGTTCATATCACGTGGCCAAAGCATTGGAGCTTCAGCTTCAGCATCAGTCCTTCCAAGAAATATTCAGAGTTGATTTCCATTAGGACTGACTTATTTGATCTGCTTGCTGTCCAAGGGACTTTCAAGTCAAAACCATAGCTTTGACTATATGGACCTTTGTTGGCAAAGTGATGTCTCTGCTTTTTTAATAGTCTGTCTAGGTTTGTCAAGGATTTTCTTTCAAGGAGCAATCATCTTTTAATTTTGTGGCTGCACTCACCATCCTCAATGATTTTGGAGCTCAAGAAAATAATATCTGCCACTGTTGCCATTTCCCCCTATCTATTTCCCATGATGTGATGGTACTGGATGACATGATCTTCATTTTTTTTGAATATTGAGTTTTAAGCAAGCTTTTTCACTCTCCTCTTTCACTCTCACATGTCAATGTTTGGCAAAACCAATACAGTAATGTAAAGTAAACTAAAGTTAAAATAAAAATTAAAAAAAAAAAAGAATCTCATTAGCCTTTCTTCACTTTCTGCCATAAGCGTGATGTCATCTGCATATGTGAAGTTGTTGATATTTCTCCCAGCAATCTTGATTCAGCTTGTGCTTCATCTGACCTGGCATTTTACATGATGTACTCTGCATAAAAGTTAAATAAGCTGGGTGACAAAATACAGCCTTGATGTACTCCTTTCCCAGTTTTGAGATTATGAACCAGTCCATTGTTCCATGTCCAGTTCTGTTGCTTCTTGACCTGCTTACAGGTTTCTCAGGAGGCAGGTAAGATGTTATGTTGTTCCCATCTCTTTGAGAATTTTATGCAGTTTTTTTTTTTTTTTTTTTGTGATCCACACAGTCAAAGGTTTTAGTGTAGTAAGTGAAGCAGAAGTAGATTATTTTTTAAAATTTTCTTGCCTTTTCTATGATCCAGCGAATATTGGCAATTTGATCTCTCATTCCTCTGCCTTTTCTAAATCCATCTTGTTCATCTGGAAGTACTTGATCTGAGGAAATCATTAACTACACTTTTTAAAAAACTTAGAAAATTGTGTTATCTCATCTAATAATAATTATGGTTAGTGTTGTTTCTTTTTTGTTATGTAGATTGTTGTTGTCTCCTACTTATTTATAAACAAACTGATAAAAAAAAATAAAGATCTTGAAACTTGACTTTGAGAACATCAAAATGGGGCAGAATTGGTCATTTTACTCCTTTCAGCAATGCTGCTATCAGGGCACATGGTCAGACACATTTAAAGGATGAAGAAGACATTTGGGGTTATCAAGAGGAAAGGAATTCTCTTTAAATCCTTGGGACCAGTTGGGAGGAAGTTCAGTTCAGTTCAGTTCATTTCAGTCACTCAGTTGTGTCCGACTCTTTGTGACCCCATGAACTGTAGCATGCCAGGCCTCCCTGTCCATCACCAACTCCTGGAGTTCACTCAGACTCACGTCCATCGAGTCAGTGATGCCATCCAGCCATCTCATTCTCTGGTGTTCCCTTCTCCTGCCCCCAATCCCTCCCAACATCAGAGTCTTCCAATGAGTCAACTCTTCGCATGAGGTGGCCAAAGTACTGGAGTGTCAGCTTTAGCATCATTCCTTCCAAAGAAATCCCAGGCTTGATCTCCTTCAGAATGGACTGGTTGGATCTCCTTGCAGTCCAAGGGTTGGGAGGAAGGAGAAGGGTCAAATAAGTCTGGAGCCAAACTAGGACTCCAGGATAAAAAAGTGATAGAAAAATGATGAAAAGGTATGTTTCAAGAATAATACAGTGCCCACCAGTGCGAAAAAGCAGTAATTGTTCTATGTCAAGGAGATATTCTGAGAAATAAATCACCCAACAATGTGCCTAGTACATAGTCACTGTATAAGTTGCCCCCCTTAAGTCAAAGCCTAATTTATAATGTGTAACTATCCATAAAGTGTCTCAAAGTGGAAGGTGACCAGCAATATCTGATGAATTAGAGTTCAAGAAAAAGACAGAAGCATACAATGTTTCAGCAATTAGATGTTTAATTGTGATATTATTTAAAAAGTTTCTCAACCAAGGCAATATTTGAAGTTCAAATAAGGTGGACTGATGAGTAAAAATCACGAGAGAGAGAGCGAGAGCAAGAGAATCCAAGATTTCATGAGCCAGACTTTGAAATGAATGAACTAGACATGAGAACTGTTCTTAAGGTGGAAGAGTATACATGCTGAGGGAAGACTGTCAGTGGAAAGGATGGTGTCAAAGATAAAGAAGAAATACAGTCTATCTGTACAAACAAAACTTCAACAAAGGAAAGATGTAGGATTCAAGGCAGAGACACCTTGGTTTAGCCCTTCCCTCAAGAAAAGTGTAAGTGTTAGTTACTCAGTCATTTCCAACTCTTTGTGACCCCATAGACTGTGTAGTCCACCAGACTCCTCTGTCCATGGAATTTCCAGGCAAGAATACTGGAGTGGGTAGCCATTCTCTTCTCCCCAGGATCTTCCTGAGCCAAGGATCAAACCTGGGTCTCCTGCATTGCAAGCTGATTCTTTACCATTTGAATCATGGGCAACAAAGAATGAATGGAAGCTGAGCTGGCATCTTCAGCTGACTTGGGGTTTATAAAAACAAGATAAATGGGAAATTGCCAAGGAAACAGAAAATAAAATATGGCCCCTTAGGCAACTCTACAAGATATCTACATGATTAAAGTAATGATTTTCCCAGAAAGAAAGATTCAGATCAGTGGTTTACAAATAAGAATGCATAAATCAGGGCATAATGAAAACTAGGATCTGTCTGCTTTTAAAAATTAGAAGAGATTTTATGTGTTTGTGATTATTATAGCTACAAACTATTTTTGCTGTGTTTCTTAAGCACCTTCTTCTTGCTGTGCATACATGAAGGTCATACATTCCCATACAGACACAACCCAGGGGAGAATTCACTAAGACACATTGTAGTCAAACCATCAATAATCAAAGCTAAAGAGAGAATTTTGATAACAATAAGAAAAAATGCAATTAATCTCATACAAAGGAACCTGCCTAATTTTATCGGTGGATATCATAACAGAAAGCTTAGAGACCAGGAGAGTGGGATAATATATTCAATGTGCTAAAAGGAAAAAAAAAATCCTGACAACCAAGAGTACTTTAGAATGGAAAGCTGTCCTTCAGAAATGAAGGAGAGATAAAGACTTTCCCAGAAAAACAAAAGCAGAGGGAATTCATCACCACCAGATCTGCCTTACAAAACATGACGACGATTTCTTCAAGCTGAAGTGAAATGGACATTAATTAATAACACAAAAATATAAAATTCACTGAGGTTCAAAAGTGAAGGGACATATGTATACCTATGACTGATTCACATCATTGTATGGTAAAAGCCAAAACACACACACACACACACACACACAAATCCTCCAAAAAAAAAAC
>SJYQ01000628.1:1228715-1247027 GCA_006410935.1 Redunca redunca
TTATTTTGGGGGGCTCCCAAATCACTGCAGATGGTGACTGCAGCCATGAAATTAAAAGACGCTTACTCCTTGGAAGAAAAGTTATGACCAACCTAGATAGCATATTCAAAACCAGAGACATTACTTTGCCAACAAAGGTCTATTCAAGGCTATGGTTTTTCCAGTGGTCATGTATGGATGTGAGAGTTGGACTGTGAAGAAAGCTGAGCATCGAAGAATTGATGCTTTTGAACTGTGGTGTTGGAGAAGACTCCTGAGAGTCCCTTGGACTGCAAGGAAATCCAACCAGTCCATTCTGAAGGAGATCAACCCTGGGATTTCTTTGGAAGGAATGATGCTAAAGCTGAAACTCCAATACTTTGGCCACCTCATGCGAAGAGTTGACTCATTGGAAAAGACTGATGCTGGGAGGGATTGGGGGCAGGAGGAGAAGGGGACGACAGAGGATGAGATGGCTGGATGGCATCACTGACTCGATGGACCTGAGTCTGAGTGAACTCCAGGAGTTGGTGATGGACAGGGAGGCCTGGCATGCTGCGATTCATGGGGTCGCAAAGTGTCAGACACGACTGAGCGACTGAACTGAACTGAACTGATACAGTTTAAAGGGTAAAAGTAAAAAGTTACCTGTTGATTTGTTTTTGTCTCTGTTTTGTCCCAGGACCTGAATCCATTCCTCTTTATGGAAGGAGAAACTTAGTTTTTCCAAGAGGAAATACCTCTGTCTTACTTTGGACCTATGACACAAGTCTTTCTCTCTCTATATATATATGTATATACATGCATACATATATATATATATATTTATACATACATACATATATTTATACATACATACATATATTTATTTATTTGGTTTTAATGTTGCCTTCAGAATGGATATTTGAACCCTAATCAAGCATCCGTTTGATTCGAATAAATAGAATAAATTTCTATTTATTTAATTCAGGATAAATTCCAGTACTTATGCAGGGGATACTGGGAAAAGAAAGGAAATTTTCTTCTGGTGTTGCTAAATTGTTAGGATTCTATATTTTGCAGCAGCCATTTTTTTTCCTTTTTATCTCCTCCAAAGGTGAGCCAGGAGAAACAAGAGATAAAGAAAAAGGGAATGAATTCAGAGGATATTCCTTGATCCATGTTATAGTTTTCAATAATCAGAACTGAGAAAGTCTCTCCTGCTTGGCTAGTTTGACATTGAATTCTGGTTTTTTACAAATGAAAGACTTCTGAAAAATCAGGCAAATTGAGTCCAGTGATTAATGGGGAGTAAAATCACTGTGTTCCCTTTCATGCAATTAAACGTGTAATCACGGGACCTCTATTAGAGCAGAGTTATATGCATGAGACAGGCATAGCATATAGTTACATTGCTTGCATTATGCAAAGCACTCTTATCACTTAAGATGTTTGGTTGTTCATTAATATTTTTCAGTTTTCTCGGTCTAATGCTATCTGTGGCTCTGGCATTAGTTTGCTCTAATTTATGTGACAGGATTGGGACCGTTTTTTTATATTTGTGTTATTATTGTTTATTTTTTGATTTGGAATATTTTTCCCCTGCCATATTACTTTCTTTTAAAATTAGTCACTAATGCTTTGTGGATGTTCTTTAAACCCATGTATGTAGTTTAACCAGAGTTGTTGATTGGGAGTATTACAGCTCAAAATCCTGAAATCCACCAGAAAACTTCAATTTTAGGGTTCATGGATTGTTGAAATGCCGATTCTGGTCTACCTACTCATTTGGGAACATTTTCAAAGTCATGGTGACATACAGGTTTACAAATTCAAGACTTCTCATATGGTTTACTTTATATTTTTGACTAAATCTATTTATCACCTACCATGGTTGCTCACTTGGCCCCCACGCAGGTCCTTGGATTGTTGAGGTTAATTGTTCTCGGGACCTTGGTCTGCATGGGAGAGAACAACACAGGGTATCTGGTTACAGCAATTGAACCCTTTATTTATTTTTTTGTTTGTTTGTTTTTTATTTTTTTTTTATTTTTTCCCTTTATTTATTTATTTATTTATTTATTTTTTTACATGTTTCAATGCCATTCTCCCATCTCATCCCACCCTCTCCCTCTCTCTCTCCCCTAGAGTAAAAGATATATAGTTTCTGTTTTCTCAGTGCTCATCAATTCTCCTCTTTCCCCAACAAAATGTCTACTGCAATTTAACTTATTAGGCACTCAATACATGCACTTTTTTTTTTTCCTTTCAAAGAGTACTTATATATTTGGGGGGTGGGGTGAGAGCTATATATTTATTTTGGGAAAATATGAATAAATAAGAAATTCCTCTTGGTCAGTGTTCATAATAACATTCAATACACTTATTGTACCTTGCAATTTTCAAAGCAGACTTCTACAGTGTATCTCCTTTGATCCCTACAAAAGCTCCATATAAAACCAGATGAGGGGACTCAAAAGAGAGGTCAAGTGATTTTTGTGTGAAAGCATTAGTTGTTCAGTGGTCTCCCACTCTTTGTGACCCCATAGACTATAGCCCACCAGGCTCCTCTGTCTCTGGAATTCTCCAGGCAAGAATAGTGGAAAGAATAGCCATTTTCTTCTCCAGGGGATCCTCCTAGAGAAGGAGGATCAAACCTCAAGGACCAAACCTCCAAGGATCAAACCTCAGTCTCCCACATTTCAGGGAGATACCTTTCTGTCTGAGCCAAGTGATTTTTCCAAATCCCTAAAAATGTGAATATTGGAACAGGGCCTGAAACACTGTCTTAAAATATTGACTTAATTTTTTTTTAGTGTGTTCTGCTCCTTTCCTAAATTTCTTTTTATCCCAATAATCTTATCTGCTTGTTTATTTATTTGGCTGTGTCTAGTCTTAGTTGTATCATGCAGGCTCCTTGCTGTGGCACAAACTCTCAAAAGTAGTGCACAAGTGTGGTTGCTTTGCAGCATGTGAGATCTTAGTTTCCAGACTAGTGATTGAACCCACATCCCCTGTATTGCAAGGCAGATTCTTAACCACTGGACCATCAAGGAAGGTCCACAAATGTCTTAACAGGATCCTTTTGGCTTTTCCATTAATTTTGTTCATCCATTATTTGAAATTTCTAGTTTTTTTTTTCTTTTCTTATTTATTTATTTATTTTTACATGTTTCAATGCCATTCTCCCATCTCATCCCACCCTGAAATTTCTATTAAAAAAATCTTGGTTTCCAAACTTAGAAAGCAAGAGATTATTTGAAAAAATAATCCTTCTCCTACATTATGACCAACCTAGATAGCATATTGAAAAGCAGAGATATTACTTTGTCAATAAAGATCTGTCTAGTCAAGGCTATGATTTTTCCAGTGGTCATGTATGGATGTGAGAGTTGGACTCTGAAGAAAGCTGAGAGCTGAAGAATTGATGCTTTTGAACTGTGGTGTTGGAGAAGACTCTTGAGAGTCCCTTGGACTGCAAGGAGATCCAACCAGTCCATTCTGAAGGAGATCAACCCTGGGTGTTCATTGGAAGGACTGATGCTGAAGCTGAAACTCCAATACTTTGGCCACCTCATGCGAAGAGTTGACTCATTGGAAAAGACCCTGATGCTGGGAGGGGTTGGGGGCAGGAGGAGAAGGGGACGCCAGAGGATGAGATGGCTGGATGTCATCACTGACTCGATGGACATGAGTTTGAGTGAACTTCAGGAGTTGGTGATGGACAGGGAGGCCTGGCGTGCTGTGATTCATGGGGTTGCAAAGAGTCGGACATGACTGAGCGACTGAACTGAGTGACTGACATCTATTTCACTTCTCATCATTCAGATGGGAATCTTATCCAAAGGAAAACTTTTTTCTAGGTCACTTTTTTTCTCTTTACTTTGTGACATTTGTGTATTATCTGGAAATTAAAACATGTCAGAAAGCACCAATGTCCATTGTAATATTTTTAAGATACAATGATGATTTCAATGAGTTTTCAACTGTTCCTCTCTTTCCTTCTCTGTTTGAGATGGAGAGGTGTCAGTTGCTCAGTTGTGTCCAACTGTTTTGTAGCCTGCCATGCTCCTCTGTCCATGAAATTCTCCAGGAAAATTACTGCAGTGGGTAGCTATTCTCTTCTCTAGGGAATCCTCCTGACCCAGGGATAAAACCTCAGTCTCCCACACTGTAGGCAGATTCTTTACTGTTTGAGCTACTGGGGAAGACTTAAGGCGAAAAGGACCATGAGAAAAGTGGTTTTCCATTTGGAAACGTACATGTCTCTGAAATAAATTGGCTCTGCATTACTTGTGCTTTTCATAAACCGTCTTTTTAAAAAAAATTAACTTGGTGTGAGTGAGTCTGGGTCCAGGAGACACTCTTGGACTGAAACAGTTGTTACAGAGACTGTTTTCTCCCTACAGCTCCAATCCCCATCTGTGGGTCACCTCTTTTGATGATATCACTGATAAACTGAAAAGATGTACACAATGAACTCATGAAAACTCTTTATTGTCTCAAATTGCTGATATTTTGTCTCCTTTGGGAAAGTATTCTTATTCATAAGCTCTGTTCCTGAGATATGTAAGTACAGAGACCCAGGAAAGTGTGTACCAAAGTCTCTCAACCCAAGAAAAAGAGGATGACGATCTATCTGCATGGGATGAGATTTTGATCCCAAATAAAACCGAGCTCAGTGGAATCATCCACACCGTAACCTCAAACTTAATATACTGAAAAGGAGGGCAGCTGTGCCAAAAAGGAGACAAGAATTGAGCAGAAATGTGCTTATTGACTCAGCAGCCCCAGCTGTGCAAGGTGACATCTGAGGCAAGCATCTGTCTAGAACTCATTAAACTGAGCCCACTGAAAACCAAAAAAAAAAAAAAAAAAAGATGGAAATTATTTCAAAAAGGCAGCAGGTGTTGCTTCTAACTTGCAACAGTCATCAGGAAGTTTCATTTAAATTCCTATACCAACATGTGCAGGATTTTTTTCTGAATAGGCAATCATTTGACAATGAAGCACAGAAGCTCAAACTGAAATTTCCCTGGGATTCAATATTCAATATTACCTGCAGATTGGTGAGAATTGCTGAATGATTAAGATGACAAAGAATATATTTTTAGTATATCATGGTATCAAATTTTTCTGGTATGTCATTCGAAATTCTGAAAAGAATAAAGTAAATTTTTGTTTTTATAACATGTGAAAATATAATTCGGTGATTAAGATCTAGGCTATCTCATAGATTCATGTTTTTTTCCTCTTGAGGAGTTATGAATTCAGTGCTTTAGTTAAAATATGGGATTGAAAAATAAACTATGAGAAAAATAATGTAAGTATAGTCTATGAAAAATGTTTTTATTTGTCATGGCATAAAAGATTATATATAGAGTTTACTTCTAGAACATAAAAGACTATAGAAATTACTAGAAACATATTTAAATCTCTGACAAAATTTTCAGTTCATATTCCTCTGGTAAAGTTGGATCATGGACCCGCTTTCACTGTTGAGAGGTCCCCACACAAACAGCAGTTTTCAGGACATCAGCAGAGTGTTCAGGGATTCATCTTAGTTCTGACAGTGTCTACCAGAGAGAGTGCTGGATTCCATTGTTTAAGGGTTCAGACTGCAAAACTGCCCCTACTCCAGCTTCACATCCTTGTTGCAAGTCCAGTTATTACCTGTGGTTCTAGGTAGCAGCCTACAAGACTACAAATCAGAGTTTTCAAAGATCTCCTCCAATGTGGAATGCAAACTGCAAGTCCAGGTTGTTTGCTACTTGTGTGTTCAGTCATGTCCAACTCTTCATGACCTCATGGACTGTAACCCATCAGGCTCTTCTACCCATAGGATTTCCCAGGCAAGAATACTAGAGTGGGTTGCCATCTCCTACTCTAGTGCAACTCCCCAACCCAGGAATTGAACCCATGTCTTTTGTGTCTCCTTCTTTGGCAGATGGATCCTTTACCACTGAGCCACCTGGGAAGCCTTATTGCCTGTGCTTCTGGCCAACTAGCTATAGATCAAAGGCTCCCATGACCTTCTCCTTAAGTCTGATTAATTTTGTGTACCCCAGTGTTCATCGCAGCACTGTTTATAATAGCCAGGACATGGAAACAACCTAGAGGTCCATCAGCAGATGAATGGATAAGAAAGCTGTGGTACATATACACAATGGAGTATTACTCAGCCATTAAAAAGAATACATTTGAATCAGTTCTAATGAGGTGGATGAAACTGGAGCCTATTATACAGAGTGAAGTAAGCCAGAAAGAAAAACACCAATACAGTATACTATTACTAAGTTGTTTCAGTCATGTCTGACTCTGTGCGACCCCATAGATGGCAGCCCCTTGGCTCCCCCATCCCTGGGATTCTCCAGGGAAGAACACTGGAGTGGGTTGCCATTTCCTTCTCCAGTGCTTGAAAGTGAAAAGTGAAAGTGAAGTCACTCAGTCATGTTCGACTCTTAGCGACCCCATGGACTGCAGCCTACCAGGCTCCTCCACCCATGGGATTTTCCATGCAAGAGTACTGGAGTGGGGTGCCATTGCCTACTATCTCATATATATGGAATTTAGAAAGATGGTAATGATACCCCTCTATGCGAGACAGCAAAAGAGACACAGATGTATAGAACGAAATTTTAGACTCTGTGGGAGAGGGAGAGGGTGGGATAATTGGGGAGAATTGCATTAGACTCTGTGGGAGGTGGGAGGGGGGTTCAGGATTGGGAACTCATGTACACCTGTGGCTGATTAATGTCAATGTATGGCAAAACCAATACAGTATTGTAAAGCAAAATAAAGTAAAAATAAAAATTTAAAAAAATTTGTTGGCTCACAGAACTCAGAGAAAAAGATTGCTTATTTATTGTAAAAGAATGCAGCTGAGGAAAAGCCAAATGGTAGAGGTGCATAGAGCAAGGTATGGGGAAAGGGCAAAGAGCTTCTGTGTTCTCTTCAAGGTGCTCTATCCAAATCTTCATTTGTTCACCAACCTGGAAGCTCTCCAAGCACCTTCTTTTTTGATTTTTGTGTGGTGTGTGTTAGTCACTTGTCATTTAAGACTCTGTGACCCTATGCACTGTAGCCCACCAGGCTTTTCTGTCTATGGGATTCTCCAGGCAAGAATTCTGGAGTAGGTTGCTATTCCCTTCTCCAGGGAATCTTCCTGATCCAGGGATCAAACCCAGGTCTCCTTCATTGCAGGGGGATTATTTACCATCTGAACCCAGGGAAGGCACTTTTGGGTTCTTATGGAGGCTTTATTACACAGGCATGATTAAATCATTGATCACTGGGGACTGCTTTAAGGTCTAGTCCCTTTCTCCTCCCAGAAAACCAGATGGTGAACCAAAAGTTCAGTCTCCATTTTCATTAACGGTTTCTTTGGCAATTAGCCCCACCCTTAAGTGCTCTCCAAAAGTCACATAATTAACATAAACTCAGTTGTGGAAAGGATTTATTATGAATAACAAAATATCCATTTCACTTTTATGGCTCTGCAGATTGTAGAAATGGAAAATAAAACCAAATATTATGACAAAATATACTTCCATTGCTCTTAGGACTTAGGAAATTCTAAAGGTTCTGAGAGCTGTGAGACAGGAGCTGTGGAAGAATACCAAATATTTATTTCTTATAAATCATAATATCACACCTCATATGGATTTTAAATTCATATCTTCATTTAAACAGTACAATTTCATGACTTTCATCATAAGTTGAATAATCCTGAATCCTTTTTGAAAGTAATCTGAGTAAAAATGAAATTTGGAATTATAGTGTTGGTATTTTAGTGGTATCAAAGAGAACAGTAAAAACATACTACCTGAAATTGCTGCCACTTTTAATTGATTTTGGGAGGGCTAACTGACAATTAAAGTAAGAACATTTGAGTTAAACGTTAGACAGTGTGCACAGAATGTAAATGAAAATTCTTACTTTGCTGTAACACTCAAGAACAGACTTTCTTAACACAGGATTCTTGCATAAGAATCAGGAGATCTATAAAATTCAATAAAGATTTTTAATATCTTTATTTTCACTAATCTTTAATCCATATTTAGAATTTCCTTCCATTAGTATAGCAAAAAAATCACAATTATATGAGCCGTATTATGATTATATCCTCAGTAGAATTCAGAGAAATTCTCATATAAAATGTTTGTTGTAGCAGACACCTCAAAGTCATGACTTGGAAATTGTACTATTACATGGTTGAAGTGAAATTAGCTTAGTCATGTCCAACTCTTTGTGACCCCATGGGCTATAGAGTCCATGGAATCCTCCAGGCCAGAACACTGGAGTAGGTAGCCTTTCCCTTCTCCAGAGGATCTTCCAAACTCAGGGAAGGAACCCAGGTCTCCCAAATTGCAGGTGGATTCTTTACCAGCTGAGCACAAGGGAAGCTCCATTTACATGGTTAGGTCTTATTAACTAAGCTGTTTTTATTATTATTATTATTTTTAAAAGGGTTGTGCACACCCAGTTTCCAACATGTTTGAAAGGTTTCCTAAAATGATGGGAAGGTTTCTCCACCATCAACAATTTTTTAAAGCAGCTGAATGTGCTACAACTTAACTCAATTCTGCCACTATTCACACAGTGAAGGATTAAGCTGCCCAATACTGCCCTCCAATTCAGATGGCAAACACAAGCCCAGATCCCTCGGGAAGGGAATGTCTACCCAGCTCAGTATTCTTGCCTGGAGAATACTGGACATGGACAGAGGAGCCTGACGACTACAGTCCTCTGGGTCACAAAGTATCCTCAAACATGACTGAGAAACTAAAACTTTGACTTTTCACAGATCATCAGTTCACTTCAGTTCAGTCTCTCATTCATGTCTGACTCTTTGTGACCCCATGTATTGCAGCACGCCATGGTTCCCTGTCCATCACCAACTCCCAGAGCTTGCTCAAACTCATGTCCATCGAGTCGGTGATGCCATCCAACCATCTCACACTCTGTCATCCCCTTCTCCTTCTACCTTCAATCTTTCCCAGCATCAAGGTCTTTTCCAATAAGTCAGTTCACCGCATTAGGTTGGAGAAGGCAATGGCACCCCACTCCAGTACTCTTGCCTGGAAAACCCCATGGACGGAGGAGCCTGGCAGGCTGCAGTCCATGGGGTCGCAAAGAGTCTGACATGACTGAGGGACTTCACTTTCAATTTTCACTTTCATGCACTGGAAAAAGAAATGGCAACCGACTCCAGTGTTTTTGCCTGGAGAATCCCAGGGACGAGGGAGCCTGGTGGGCTGCCGACTATGGGGTCACACAGAGTCAGACACGACTGAAGTGACTTAGCAGCAGCAACAGCCTCATTAGGTAGCCAAAGTATTGGAGCTTCAGTTTCAGCATCAGTCTTACAATGAATATTCAGGACTGATTTCCTTTAGGATGGACTGGTTGGGTCTCCTTGCAGTCCAAGGGACTCTCAGGAGTCTTCTCCAACAGTACCTTCAAAAACATAAATTTTTTGGCACTCATCTTTTTTTATATACTAATTTTCACATCACTTCATGGCAAATAGATGGGGAAACAGTGGAAACAGTGTCAGACTTTATTTTGGGGGCTCCCAAATCACTGCAGATGGTGACTGCAGCTATGAAATTAAAAGACNATTTGGAGTCCCCAGAAATAAAGCCTGCCACTGTTTCCACCATTTCCCCATCTATTTGCCATGAAGTGATGGGACCAGATGCCATGCTGTTTTGTGAATGTTGAGCTTTAAGCCAACTTTTTCACTCTCCTCTTTCACTTTCATCAAGAGGCTTTTTAGTTCCTCTTCACTTTCTGCCATAAGGGTGATGTCATCTGCATATCTGAGGTTATTGATAGTTCTCCCAGCAATCTTGATTCCAGTTTGTGCTTCATCCAACTCAGCGTTTATCATGATGTACTCTGCATAGAATTAAATAAGCAGGGTGACAATATACAACCTTGATGTACTCCTTTTCCTATTTGGAACCAGTCTGTTGTTCCATGTCCAGTTCTAACTGTTGCTTCCTGACCTGTATATTAGTTTCTCAGGAGGCAGGTCTGGTGTTCCCATCTGTTTAAGAATATTCCACAGTTTGTTGTGATTCCACAGTTTGTTGTGATCCACAGAGTCAAAGGCATTGGCGTAGTCAATAAAGCAGAAGTAAACTTTTTCTGGAATTTTCTTGCCTTTTTGATGATTTAGCAGATGTTGGCAATTTGATCTCTGTTAGCTCTGACTTTTTAAAATTCAGCTTGAACATCTGGAAGTTCATAGTTCGCATACTATTTAAATCTGGCTTGGAGAATTTTGGCCAATACTTTGCTAGCCTGTGGGATGAGTGCAGTTGTGCAGTAGTTTGAACATTCTTTGGCGATGCCTTTTTTTGGGATCGGAATGAAAACTGGCCTTTACCAGTCCTGTGACCACTCCTGAGTTTTGCAAATTTACTGGCATAATGAGTGCAGCACTTTCATAGAATCATCTTTTAGGACTTGAAATAACTCAACTGGAACTCCATCACCTCCACTAGCTTTGTTCATAATGATGGTTCCTAAGGCCCACTTGACTTTGCATTCCAAGACATCTGGCTCTAGGTGAGTGATCACACCATTGTGCTTATCTGAATCATGAAGATCTTTTTTGCATAATTCTTCTGTGTATTCTTTCCACCTCTTCTTAATATCTTCTGCTTCTGTTAGGTCAATACCAGTTCTTTTTATTACCAGTTCTTTATTGTGTCAATTTTTGCATGAAATGATCTCTTGGTATCTCTAATTTTCTTGAAGAGATCTCTAGTCTTTTCCATTCTATTGTTTTCCTCTATTTCTTTGCATTGATCACTGAGGAAGGCTTTCTTATTTCTCCCTGCTAGTCTTTGGAACTCTGCATTCAAATGGGTATATCTTTCCTTTTCCACTTTGGCTTTAGCTTCTCTTCTTTTCTCAGCTATTTGTAAGGCCTGATCAGACAGCCATTTTGCTTTTTTGCATTTCTTTTCCATGGGGATGGTCTTGATCCCTGTCTCCTGTACAATGTCACGAACCTCCGTCCATAGTTCATCAGGCACTCTATCGATCAGATGTAGTCCCTTAAATCTATTTCTCACTTCCACTGCATAATCATAAAGGATTTGATTTAGGTCATACCTGAATGGTCTGGTGGTTTTCCCTACTTTCTTCAATTTGAGTCTGAATTTGGAAATAAGGAGTTCATGATCTGAGCCACAGTCAGCTCCTGCTATTGCTTGTGCTGACTGTATAGAGCTTCTCCATTTTTGGCTCCAAAGAATATAATCAATCTGATTTCAGTATTGACCATCTGGTGATGTCCATGTGTAGAGTCTCCTCTTCTGTTGTTGGGAGGGAGTGTTTGCTATGACCAGTGGGTTCTCTTGACAAAACCCTATTAGCCTTTGACCTGCTTCATTTTGTACTACAAGGCCAAATTTGCCTGTTACCCCAGGTATCTGTTGACTTTTTACTTTCGTATTCCAGTCCCCTATAATGAAAAGGATAACTATTTTAGGTGTTAGTTCTAGAATGTCTTGTAGGTCTTCATGGAACCGTTCAAATTCAGCTGCTTCAGCATTATTGGTTATGGCATAGACTTGGATTACTGTGATATTGGTTTGCCTTGGAAATGAACAGAGATCATTCTGTCACTTTTGAGATTGCATCCAAGTACTGCATTTTGGACTCTTTATTGACTATGATGACTACTCCATTTCTTCTAAGGGATTCTTGCCCACAGTCATAGATATAGTGTTCATCTGAGTTAAATTCACCCATTCCAGTCCATTTTAGTTCACTGATTCCTAAAATGTTGATGTTCACTCTTGCCATCTCCTGACTGACGTCTTCCAATTTGCCTTGATTCATGGATCTAACATTCCAGGTTCCTATGCAATATCGCTCTTTACAGCATCAGACATTACTTCCATCACCAGTCACATCCACAACTGAGTGCTGTTTTTGCTTCTGCTCTGTCTCTTTATTCTTTCTGGAGTTACTTCTCTGCTGATCTTCAGTATCATATTGGGCAACTACTGATTGGGGAGTTCATCTTTTAGTGTCCTATCATTTTGCCTTTACATACTGTTCATGGGGTTCCTAAGGCAAGAATACTGAAGTGGTTTGCCATTCTCTTCTCCAGTAAACAACATTTTGTCAGAACTCTCCACCATACCTGTGTCTCTTCAGTGACCCTACATGGCATGGCTCATAGGTTCACTGAGTTATAGAAGGCTGTGGTTCATGTGATAAGTTTGGTTAGTTTTCTGTGATTATGGTTTTCATTCTATCTGCCCTCTGATGGATAAGGATAAGAGGCTAGTGGAAGCTTCCCCACCTCCGAGGTCAGGCATGGCAGCTGAGAGGAGCTACCCTGTATCATAGGAGCATTGGCTGCACAGGCTCAGGAGGGCCTACAGGAGCTATTCCACGTTCAAGGTCAGGAGGGGTGGTGGTGAGGCGATACCCCTCCTCCAAGGTAAAGAGAAGTGGCTGCACTTTGCTGGAACAGCCGTGAAGAGATACCTCATGTCCAAGGTAAGAGAAACCCAAGTAAGATGGTAGGTGTTGCAAGAGGGCATCAGAGGGCAGACACACTGAAACAATAATCACAGAAAACTAGTCAATATAATCACACTAAGATCACAGCCTTGTCTAACTCAATGAAACTAAGCCATGCCCTGTGGGGCCACCTAAGAAGGGCGGATCATGGTGGAGAGGTCTGACAGAATGCGGTCCACTGGAGAAGGGAATGGCAGACCGCTTCAGTATTCTTGCCTTGAGAATGCCATGAACAGTATGAAAAGGCAAAATGATAGGATACTGAAAGAGGAACTCACCAGGTAAGTAGGTGCCCAATATGCTATTGGAGATCAATGGAGAAATAACTCCAGAAAGAATGAAGGGATGGAACCAAAACAAAAACCATACCCATTTGTGGATGTGACTGGTGATAGAAGCAAGGTCCAATGCTATAAAGAACAATATTGCATAGGAATCTGGAATGTCAGGTCCATGAATCGAGGCAATTTGGAAGTGGTCAAACAAGAGATGGCAAGAGTGAATGTCGACATTCTAGGAATCAGTGAACTAAAATGGACTGGAATGGGTGAATTTAACTCAGATGAACATTATATCTACAACTGTTGGGCAGGAATCCCTTAGAAGAAATGGAGTAGCCATCATGGTCATCAAAAGAATTCAAAATGCAGTACTTGGATGTAATCTCAAAAATGACAGAATCATCTCTGTTCTTTTCCAAGGCAAACCATTCAATATTACAGTAATCAAGTCTATGCCCCAACCAGTAATGGTGAAGAAGCTGAAGGTGAATGGTTCTATGAAGACCTACAAGACCTTTTAGAACTAACACCCCCAAAAGATGTCCTTTTCATTATAGGGGACTGGAATGCAAAAGTAGGAAGTCCAGAAACACCTGGAGTAACAGGCAAATTTGGCCTTGGAATGTGGAATGAAGCAGGGCAAAGACCAATAGAGTTTTGCCAAAAAAAATGCACTGGTCATAGCAAATACCCTCTACCAACAACACAAGAGTAGACTCTACACATGGACATCACCAGATGGTCAACACCAAAATCAGATTGATTATATTCTTTGCAGCCAAAGATAGGGAAGCTCTATAAAGTCAACAAAAACAAGACTGGGAGCTGACTGTGGCACTATCGGGAACTCCTTAGAATACCATTCCAAAGAATACTCAAACTACTGCACAATTGTACTCATCTCACACGCTAGTCAAGTAATGCTCAAAATTCTCTAAGCTGGGCTTCAGCAGTACTTGAGCCGTGAACTTTCTGATGTTCAGGCTGGTTTTAGAAAAGTCAGAGGAACCAGAGATCTAATTGCCAACATTCGCTGGATCATCGAAAAAGAAAGACAGTTCCAGAAAAACATCTACTTCTGCTTTATTGACTACACCAAACCTTTGACTATGTGGATCACAATAAACTGTGGAAAATTCTGAAAGAGATGGGAATACCAGACCACCTGACCTGCCTCTTGAGAAACCTATATACAGGTCACAATGCAACAGTTAGAACTGGACATGGAACAACAGACTTGTTCCAAATAGGACAAGGAGTACATCAAGGTTGTATATTGTCACCCTGCTTATTTAACTTCTATGCAGAGTACATCATGAGAAACACTGGGCTGGAAGAAGCACAAGATGGAATCAAGATTGCTGGGAGAAATACCAATAACCTCAGATATGCAGATGACATCACTCTTATGGCAGAAAGTGAAGAGGAACTGAAAGGCTTCTTGATGAAAATGAAAGTGAAAGAGAAGAGTGAAAATTTTGGCTTAAAGCTCAACATTCAGAAAATGAAGATCATGGCATCTGGTCCCATCACTTCATGGGAGATAGATGGGGAAACAGTGTCAAACTTTATTTTGGGGGTCTCCAAAATCACTGCAGATTGTGACTGCAGCCATGAAATTAAAAGATGCTTACTCCTTGGAAGAAAAGTTATGCTCAACCTAGATAGCATGTTGAAAAGCAGAGACATTACTTTGACAAGTCATCTAGTCAAGGCTATGGTTTTTCCAGTGGTCATGTATAGATGTGAGAGTTGGACTCTGAAGAAAGCTGAGTGCCAAAGAATTGATGCGTTTGAACTGTGGTGTTAGGGAAGACTCTTGAAAGTCCTTTGGACTACAAGGAAATCCAACCAGTCCATTCTGAAGGAGATCAGCCCTGGGATTTCTTTGGAAGGAATGATGTTAAAGGTGAAACTCCAGTACTCTGGCCACCTCATGCGAAGAGTTGACTCATTGGAAAAGACTCTGATGCTGGGAGGGATTGGGGGCAGGAGGAGAAGGGGACGACAGAGGATGAGATGGCTGGATGACATCACCGACTGGATGGATGTGAGTCTGAGTGAATCCTGGGAGTTGGTGATGGACAGGGAGGCCTGGTGTGCTGTGATTCATGGAGTGGCAAGGAGTCAGTCACGACTCAGCGACTGAACTGAACTGAACTGAACTGATGGGGCAGACTGACTGAGGGAGAAACTGGGTCTTGTTCTAATGGGCAGGGCCATGATCAGTAAATCTTTAACCAAATTTTCTGTTGATGGGTGAGGCTCCTTTTCCTCCTTGTTGTTTGAACTGAGGCCAAACTATGGTGGAGGTAATGAAGATAATGGCTACCTCCTTTAAAAGGTCCCATAAGACATTGCTGCACTCAGTGTCCCTAAGGCTGCAATAGGCCAGTGTCAACCCATGCCTCTGCCAGAGACTCCTGGACATTCACAGGCAAGTCTGCATCAGTCTCTTGTGGGGTCACTGCTCCTTCTACTGGTCATAATTGTCTTTAACTGGAGATACTTAAGAAAGCATTATAAAAGCATTATAAAAGGCAATAGCATAAAAATTGTTTAAATGAATGGTAAAATGTTAGACTTTCAAAGGTGGACTGTAAGCAAACGTATGCAGAGTCAAGAGCACACTCTTGCCTAGTTTGTATGTCATGTGAGAAATACCAAGAGAAAGCTGCATCTTTGGAGCATTAAAGGGAAAGACTCAATATTTGAAATTTAGTTACTAGTGTTGGCTCATCTAAATATGTTTTCCCTTGTAAATTTAAAGTTTTATCTTTTTTTAAAAAGAATTATCAGAAAAAGACTTCTGACTATATACTTTTCTAGGGTCTTCTGGTGGTTAGGTACCCTCTAGTTTAGATCTTTGTGTAATCTAATCCCTAGTCATTGGTTTAGTTAGGAATTACTGGTATGATCACTCACCTTGAGCTGGACATCCTAGAGCTTGAAGTCAAGAAGGCCTTAGGAAGCATTACTAAAAACAAAGCTAGTGGAAGTGATGGAATTCCAGCTGAGCTATTTCAAGTCCTAGAAGATGATGCTGTTAAAGTGTTGCACTCAATATGCCAGCAAATATGTGAAACTTAACAGTGGCCACAAGGCTTGAAATGTCAGTTTTCACTCCAATATTGAAGAAGGGCAATGCAAGAGAATGTTCAAACTATCACACAGGTGCACACATTTCACATGCTAACAAAGTAATGTGCAAAATCCTCTAAGCTAGGCTTAAACAGTATGAAAACTGAGAGCTTCCAGATGTTCAAGCTGGATTTAGAAAAGGCAGAGGAACAAGAGATCAGTTTGCCCACATTCATTGGATCATAGAAAAAGCAACGGGATTCCAGAAAAACATCTACTTCTGCTTCATTGACTATGCTAAAGCCTTTGACTGTGTGGATCACAACAAACTGAGGAACATTCTTAAAGAGTTGGGAATATCAGATCACCTGACCTGCCTCCTGAGAAACCTATATGTAGATCAAGAAGCAAATAGTTAGAATCTGACATGGAACAACGTACTCGTTCCGAATTGGGAAAGGAGTATTTCAAGGTTACATATTGTCACCCTGCTTATTTAACTTATATGCAGAGTACATCATGTGAAATTCCAGGCTGGAAGAAGCACAGGCTGAAATAAAGATTTCTGGGAGAAATATCTATAACCTCAGATATTCAGGTAACATCACCCTTATGGCAGAAAGTGAAGAGGAACTAAGGAGCCTTTTGATGATGGTGAAAGAGGAGAGTGAAAAAGCTGGGTTAAAATTTAACATTCAAAAAGCTAGGACCATGGCATCTGGTCCTATCACTTCATGGCAAATATATGGGGAAACAATGGAAACAGTGACAGATTTTATTTTCTTGGACTCCAAAGTCACTGCAGATGGTGACTGCAGCCATGAAATTACCCAGAGAGATGGTATGGAGTGGGAGGTGGGAAGGGATTCATGTTTGGGAACGCTTGTACACTCGTGGTGAATTCATGTCAATGTTTGGCAAAAGCAATACAGTAATGTAAAGTAAACTAAAGTTAAAATAAAAATTAAAAAAAAAAAGATGCTTGCTTCTTGGAAGAAAAGCTATGGTGCACCTAGACAGCATATTAAAAAGCGGAAACATTTCTTTGCCAACAAGGGTCCATCTATTCAAAGCTATGGTTTGTCCAGTAGTCATGTATGAATGTGAGAGCTGGAGTATAAAGAAGGCTGAGCACTGAAGAACTGATGCTTTCAAATTGTGGTGCTGGAGAAGTCTCTTGAGAATTCCTTGGATTGCAAGATCAAACAAATCAACCCTAAAGGAAATCAGTCCTGAATATTCATTGGAAGGGCTGATGGAAGCTGAAGTCCCAATACTTTGGCCACCTGATACAAAGATCTGACTCATTGGAAAAGACCCTGATGCTGGGAAAGATTGAGGGCTGGAGGAGTAGAGGGTGACAGAGGATGAGACGCTTGGATGGCATCATCAACTCAATGGACATGAGTTTGAGTAATCTCTGGGTGATAGCGAAGGACAAGGGGAGCCTGGTGGTGCTGCAATCCATGGGGTTGCACAGATTCAGACACAACTGAGTCACTGAACAACAACTGGAAGACTAAATGGTTTTCCCACAGCCACATTATAGGATCTTAATTACATCTGCAAAGTTCTCAGGAGTGTAACAGCAATTTAGGGCCAACAGCTGATGCCCCTGAAGGATCTACTCCCCTCTTTACAGAACACTTTCCCTAAGTCAATGGAGGTTAAAACTTGTCTTTCTTTCATTTTCACATTAGGGGAGGAAAATGTACAAAGTAAATTTTTAAACTTATTATCTTGCCATGAGTTAAAGCACCAGGCCAGAAAATGTATTTCCTTTGTTGAATTTTAAGATTTACTAAAAACATATATGGTGCCATGAGTTAATGGATATTGTTCAGGGTTAGGATATAGATTTACAGGTCATTATCTTAGAGGTGATAAGTGAAATTAAAACTATGGAGCTTGTGCTGAGAAAACAGCATAGACAAGGATGGTTTCTTATAAGAGGAGAAAGGCTCACACAAAACATAGGAAACAAAATATTAAAATAAGAAGACAGTAATGAACATCAGAGAAAATTGGAATAATTAGTTTGATCAGTGACCTTAAAACAAGTCGCTTTATTAAGTGATGAGAGGAAGGGAAGGCAGTTCACAGCACTTAAACCACAGAGTTTGAAGTAAAGATAAGTGATACAAAAATAGACTTTATTTTCTGAAAATTTGACTGAAAGAGTTCAAGCAATAGCTGTAAATGATAATGACATTTTAATACTGCCAGTATCACGAAATAATGAGACAATAATGATGGGAACCATTATTCTTGAACTGATACCAAAAAACAAAAAGCAGATCAATTAGCATTCTAAAATCAGTAAAGAAAATCCTAAACGTTAAATAAGAATATAAACCACATATTTAAAGTGATGTTAATTTAGTTTTTTACCTGTAAATTTCTAAGTGATATTCAATCACCAAACTATTGGTATAGC
>SJYQ01000628.1:1261795-1273765 GCA_006410935.1 Redunca redunca
ATACAGAGTGAAGTAAGCCAGAAAGAAAAACACCAATACAGTATACTAATGCATATATATGGAATTTAGAAAGATGGGGATGATGACCCTGTATGCGAGACAACAAAAGAGACTCAGATCTATAGAGTGAACTTTTGGACTCTGGGGGAGAGGGAGAGGGTGGGATGAGATGGGAGAATGGCATTGAAACATGTATACTATCATGTAAGAAACGAATCGCCAGTCTATGTCTGATGCAGGATGCAAGATGCTTGGGGCTGGTGCATGGGGAGGACCCAGAGAGATGTTAAGGGGTGGGAGGTGGGAGGGGGTTCATGTTTGGGAACGCATGTACACTCGTGGTGAATTCATGTCAATGTTTGGCAAAACCAATACAGTATTGTAAAGTAAACTAAAGTTAAAATAAAAATTAAAAAAAAAAGAAACAATAGTTTGAATCAGACATGAAACAACTGACTGGTTCTAAATTAGGAAAGGAGTATGACAAGACTATATATTGTCACCCTGCTTATTTAACTTCTATGCAGAGTACATCATGCAAAATGCCATGCTGGAAGAATCACAAGCTGGAATCAAGATTGCTGGGAGAAATATCAATAACCTCAGATAGGCAGATGATACCACTCCAATGGCAGAAGTGAAGAGGAACAAAAAGCCTCTTGAGGAACATGAATAGGAGAGTGAGAAAGCTGACTTGAAACTCAACATTTAAAAAAACTAAGATAATGGAATCTTGTCCCATGACTAAATGGCAAATAGAAGGGGAAAAAGTGGTTTGACAGATTTTATTTTCTTGGCTCCAAAATCACCGCAGACGGTGACTGTAGTCATGAAATTAGATGTTTTACCAGTGAACTAAGGCCATCAAGTAAACTTGTAAGTCATAAAGATTAGAAAGGAAATGTTAAAACACTCTTTATTCAAGGAAAGCACAATCTTATTAGCAAAAATCCCTATGGAATCTATGGGAATATCAATATGTGAGATTAGTGGTATTACAGCATAAAAGATTAATATATAAAAGTCATTATGTTTTTATGTAACTAGAATAATGCATTCTGAAAATTAAGACAAATTGCATTTGAAATAACATCAAAACTAACATAATAGTCAAGGATAAATTTAGAAAATAAAATGTGAGAAAAAATTATAAAGCATTGCTTAGATAAACTAAACAAATCTAACTAAACAGAGATATATCATGTTCATGGATTGTAAGACTCATTGATAGAAATTCTTGCAATTTGATGTAAGAACTCAATGCAATTCCCATGAGAATCTCAAAAGGCTACTTAGTACAAGTTGACAAGTTGACTTTAAAATTAGCATATTATCATAGCAAGGGGTATCAGTAAGAACATTCAAATACATAATTCAGTGGTTCAATCAAGAGTGATATTGCCCCCACATCGGGGAGATATTTGGCAATATCTTGCAGACATTTTGGCATTCATAACTGGGTAGAGTCTAGGAATAAGCTGAGCATCCTATACAGCACAGGGTCACCTTCCATAAGAAAGTTTGGCCCCCAAATGCAAATAATGCTGAGTTTCAGAAATCTTCATTTAACTGCAGCAAAAGAAATAGATTAATACACCCATTCCTTAAGTTGGGGTATACTGTATGATGAAAGCAAAAAGATTCAGTAATAAAGAAGAAAAAGTACCTAACTCACCTGTGAAGAGTACATAATGGACACTGTCATCTCTGACTATAGACAATCTCTATTTTGCATTATTACATGTCTTAAAATTTTTCTTTTTTTCATTATACTTTCTTCCAATATTCAATTAACTGATCATGACCACATTTTACCAGCAATAATAGCCATTTGCCTTTGCTAATAATATGGTCTAAGGCATTAAACATAATTTTACAAAATCATATTTTCCCATAATAAAATTTCACATTTCTTATATTTTGTTGGATTTGTCTGTAGCTTTTGTACACTAAAATTTTATATTAGGAACATTTTTAAATGGTTGGCTTACTTTGGTATTCTTATCTATACAGTGGTAAATTTGTCAACTTTCTCCCTTTATTAGACAACACAAAAGCCCCAAAGTCTCTAATAGCTATGTAATTCAAGTCTTTGAATTTCTGTGCTTCTCAGAGACCAGATTGCTTTGGGAAATTTTTCCATCAGCATGTAATAGTAAAATTGATCAACTGCATCTCAATTAAAATGTACAAATTTGATTTTCTCCTGAAAAGTGATCATTTGTCTCTGAGGTAATATAAAACTCATGTTTATTGGATATGGTATGTACAATGTGTCATTTTACTCTTCATATGATAGAAAACGGTGTGTCTTAAGCTTGGATATTGAAATTCTAACAACTCTAGCATCTGGGTTTCTTTCCTCGTACCACCAGGCAATTCTCTGACACCAGCTGGATATCTTATGATTAAATTACATCTGACACCATCTACCTAGAGATAGCCTCAGTTCTCAAAGACTCAGTCCTACAAGAGTTTCCCTCCCACCCCTACTTCTGATGCCAACTACCTGTCCAGGTGGGCACCTGTGCTTCTGACCTACCAGTTATAGATTGGAGGTCCTAACAACCCCCTCGTTGTGTTCAATTGATTTGCTAGAGTGGTTCCAGAACTCAGGAAACCAATTTGCTTACTGCTGCTGCTGCTGCTAAGTCGCTTAAGTTGTGTCTGACTCTGTGTGACCCCAGAGATGGCACCCATCAGGCTCCCCCATCCCTGGGATTCTCCAGGCAAGAACACGAGTGGGTTGCCGTTTCCTTCTCCAATGCACGAAAGTGAAAAGTGAAAATGAAGTCGCTCAGTCATGTCTGACTCTTGGTGACCCCGTGGACTACAGCCCACCAAGCTCCTCCATCCATAGGATTTTCCAGGCAAGAGTACTAGAGTGGGATGCCATACCATTATTAACACGGGCATAATTCAGGAACAGCAAGACGGAGGCCATCGATGCATGGGACACAGTATGTAGGATGGAGCACAGAACGAGCATCCGTGTTCTCTCTGGGCATACTACTCTCCCTGCATCACCATGTATTCACCAACCCAGGAGCTCTCTGAACCTTCTCCTTTCGTATCTTTATGGAGGTTTCATTACATAGACATGATTAATTTAATCACTGTCCATCGTCATTGCTGATCTAGTCAGCCTCCAGCCCCTCTCCCCTCCTTGGAGGTTGATGTGGGTCTGAAAGTTACAACTATGTAATCCCTTGGTTGGTTGTTTTCCTTGGTAACTAGCCCCCATTCTATGTGCTTCCAAAAGTCACCTCATTAACATAAACTGAGGTGTGGGTCAAAGGGATTTGTTATGAATATTAAGGAGCCTTTATCATTCATATCACTTAGGGAAATCCAAGGGCTTTTGGAGCATATTTCATATTATAAACCACAGTACTGTATACATGAAAACAAATTCTTGTTTTAGTCGACCAACATTAAGTTCCGAAATGAAATTTCATATAATACATGAAATAATATGATAAGGATTTCTATGGTCTTTTGCTACATGCCAACTTGGATTTTATCAAAAACCTCAGATATCCAGATGATACCACTCTAATAGCAAAAGTGAAGAGAAACTAAAAAGCTTTTTGATGAAGGTGAAAGGAGAGTGAAAAAGCTGGCTTAAAACTCAACATTCAGAAAGCTAAAATCATGGCATCTTGTCCCATCACTTCATGGCAAAAAGAAGGGGAAAAAGTGGAAACAGTGACAGATTTTATTTTCTTGGACTCTGAGTCATGTGGACAGTGACTGCAGCCATGACATTAATTAAAGATGCTTGCTGTTTGGAAGGAAAACTGTGAAAAACCTAGACAGCATATTAAAAAGCAGAGACGTCACTTTGCCAGCAAAGGTCCATACAGTCAAAGCTTTGCTTTTCCAGTAGTCATGTATGGATGTGAGAGTTGGATCATAAAAAATGATGAGGGCTGAAGAGTGATGTTTTTGAATTGTGGTGCTTGAGAAGACTCTTGAGAGTCCTTTGGACTGCAAGGAGATGAAACCAGTCAATCCTAAAGGAAATCTACCCTGAATATTCATTGGAAGGACTGATGCTGAAGCTGAAGCTCCAATACTTTGGCCACCTGATGCAAAGAACTGACTCACTGGAAAAGACCCTGATGCTGGGAAGCATTAAAGGCAAAAGTGAGAAGGGAGCCGCAGAGGATGAGATGGTTAGATAGCATCACCAAATTAATGGACATGAATTTGTGCAAACTCCAAGAGATAGCTGAGAACAGAGGAGCCTGGCATACTATAGTTCATGGGGTCACAAACAGCCAGACAAAACTTAGCGAGTCAACAACAACTTGGATTTTAAATCAAGGTTTGAGTTTGTGAGCCATAAGAAGTTGAAACACATACTCAATATCATAACTTGTAGTTCATTTAATGATTATCATCTGATTAAAGTCCATCTTCTCTCCAACTCTATTACATTATTTTCTTGCCAGCATTGTTATATTAACATAGCATTTCTTCACAGTAGTATTTTCTTTACAAATACTTGGGTAAAATGCAGCAGGTTAGCAATTATAAACCGACTGCCATTTACAAAACCTGTGAGATTCATTGATTGTTGCTCTCCTGCATCATTCTATAACTGGCTAAAAGGTTACTTTCATTGATGAAAATGTACTAGGAGACACGGCAATAGAAGGTATTGATGAAATGTCTACAGGGAGAAAATGCAATTGTGATTGCTATGAAATTCCACTTGGGAATCTGTTTTAAACTTCACAGTTGAGAGGTAATTTCATTTGTTTTCTCCTGCTTAGAAGTCAGTGTTTTAAACCATAGGTGATTGCTACAGGATGCTGCAATGACAGTTTCCAAATTGCTTTCCAGCAGATATGATTGGAGCAATATAGACTCTTTTCTGCTACTCCTTATTTTAACTGAAACTTACCTTTCTCCAGGACCATATGCATTTCCATTTTTCCCCAGTAAAGGCTAATAATGGAAATAGCTGCCATTTGTTGATAAATTACCAGTGTCTAGTCCTCTGCTTAGCATTTCACAGAATTGCCTTTTTTTATCAGAACCATAATCTCCTAGTTTAGACTTTATTGCTCCAATTTTATAGAACTTGAGATTCAGAATACTTTAACAAATTGTTTGATGTTAGATACATAGTGTGTAGGAGCATTTGGGTCTAATATTTGCTCTTAACCACTGATATTTCTGCTCTCTACATAACATAACCCCATGAAGTGGAGGGAACATCAGTATTCTTAGGCATTATTACTTCCTATTCACTATATCTTTATACTCATGCATAAGAATGGAATTTTGTGAATAGCATATCATCCTGCTATGCTTCCATATATCATTATTTTATTAATACCATCCACAAATCTCCTGGTTTATTTCATTATCTATACTTAGCCTTTGTCCATGAACTTGGATGATTTCAATATTCATGTTGAGAATCTACTTTATATTTTAATCCTAACAATTGTTAATCACTTCTCCAATGCCCTGCACATCCACTCTAGCAAGCTATACCCTGGGATGTGCCTAGGCATAGCCATTTAACCCAAAATGCTTTAAATACTAAACTTCAACATCTTACTCAGAACACAACCAATTGTTCATATCTATTACTTTTACTACTTATTTTCTTTCATATCTCAACTTTTTTATTTTTATCTCAGTCTATTAACTCTGTTATTCTTAATCATCATCTCAACATAGCAAAATGATAACATCAAAAATAAATAATTCCTTGTGTTATCTCTTAACAACTATGTGTTAGGCATTTTACACATTATCACAACAGAAGAATTATAGAGGTAAAGCAAAACACCCAAATTCAGAGAGGACATAAATTGTATAACTAGAATAAGAACACGCGTCCATTATATGATTCCAAAGTCATCTTCCTTTCACTACACAAAAACAAAGATACAGTCTACTTTAATTATATATCACCCTTTTGATCATATCTGTTCTCACCTGTCTTGCAGAGTTCAACCTCTAAATTATTTATTCCAATGAATGTTGGTTCTAGGCGGCTTGGGGGGAGGGATAGCAAATAATTAGTATTATAATGGTTTTTGACCCTTCAAAAGGTGTAATATACATAAAGAGTATATAATATTTAAATATTATCAGGAGGGCAAGTAAAAAAATTAAAAAGACTACTTAGAGAGAGAAGAGAGGTAGAGAAACACTGCCATCAAGTCCTGTTTTCAAACTATAGTATATCCTGTATTGTGCTTAATTTCTCTGTATTACTCGTCAACTCATTTGCTTAAACGCTCCAAACTACTATTCCTTCAATTATTCAGACCTTTCAGCGAACAATGTAAGAACACACACATGGATGCACATACATGACAAATGATCTTGTATCCTTCCTATGGAGAAATCTGAAGTTTCAGGTGCGAAATTTCTCAACAGTCTGCCTCTCCTTACTTGTCATCGCATTATAGGAACCTACATTCATGCTCACAGAATTTTTCCTTTTTTAGTAGAAGATATATTTCTCTGTATTTCTATTCTGAAATAACTTCTCAGTATCTTATTCCATCACATTATTTCTCTATTAATTTTCTTTTTTTATTCTGTTTTCTTTTACTTGCAGGCAAAGCATACATAAAACTGCATATGCCAGGAGTCAGTGGAGAATGAAAATAGAAATGAAGATATATAGGTGTGTGTGTAAGATCCATATGAGGAAAACTACAAAAATTTGATGAACAAAATCAAAGATGACCAAATACGTAGAGTGCTATTTCATGCTCACAAACAGGAAGTGTGTAAGATCCATATGAGGAAAACTACAAAAATTTGATGAACAAAATCAAAGATGACCAAATACGTAGAGTGCTATTTCATGCTCACAAACAGGAAGACTCAATTTTATCTGGATGTCAGTTTAGGAAGATATTATTTTGTCATCTTTGATTTTGTTCATCAAAGTTTTATAGTTTTCTTCACATGGGTCTAGCACATATTTTGTTAGATTTACACCTAAGCATTCTATTTGGGGAGTCACTAAAGTAAATGGTATTGTGTTTTTAATTTTGGTTTCCACTTGTTCATTACTGGTATATAGGAAAGGGATTTGATTTTATATACCAATCTTATATCCCGCAACCTTGTTATAATCACTTATTAGTTCCAGATATTTTGGTGATTCCTTCAAACATAGACAACCATGGCATTTGCAAATAAAAGCATTCTTTATTTCAGTGATTTAAGCAAATAGAGGTTATTTTTATCACATAACAGAAATTCTGAAAGTAGGCCATTGCTGTCATTGGTTTAATAGCTTAACAATGTCAGGGGTTATAGGTCCTTAATTGTTTTGGTCTTTATCCCCAGGTATAGATGAGTGTATATTGAGTATATATGCAAATGAATTGAAAAATTGTATTCACAAAATACTTGCATATGGATATTACAGCAGTATTATTTCTAATGCCAAAACATGGAGGCAATCAATATGTCCTTCAGTAAGTAAATGGGTCAACACACTGTGATTCACCCAGAAAAAGAAATATTATTTAGCACTAAAAAGATATGAGTTATGAGGCTATGAAAAGACATGGAAGAAATTAAATGCATATTATTAAGTGAAGGAAGCTACTCTAAATAGACTGCTTCTGTACGATTCAACCTATATGGCGTTCTGACGAAAACAAAACTAGGATATAGTAAACAGATCAGTGGTTTTCTGCCTAGGAGAAATGGAAGGTCAAAAAGACATACTCCAGAGGAGTTTTGGTCAGTGAATCTAGTCTGTAAAATAATGTAATATTAGATGCAAGCCATTGAACATTTTTCCAGACTCACAGAATGTATAACACGAAGTTATCTAATATATAAACCATGGACTTGGGGTGATTATGCCGTGTCAATGTCAGTCTATCAGTGTAACAGATGTACCACTCTGGGGGGAGATGTTTTTAGTGGAGAGGCTGTATATGTGTTGGGGGTGAGAGTATATGGGAAATCTCTATACCTTTCACTCAATTGTGCTGTGAAAGTAAAACTTTTCTTAAAATAGTTTATTTAAAAATCATAACAGAAAGCAGCATTCACTAAATACCTCTTATCTACCACGTCTCTGTTTATAGTGCTTAGAACACAACAGCAAATATAGAAACCTGTCCTGGAGCAAACGGCACTGAGCTTATGTTATTTTCTAGTGGAGGGACATTGATATCTTAGTTCATTGGGATCCTTTTTATCAAAGACTAGCACCATCTATACTGTGTTGTATGTGTCTGTTACATACCAAACTACAGGAAAACTGAGGGGAAAAATCAAATATTTTTAATGCTTGTCACTATTTGAGTGGCAATGCCTTATTCCCCAAATCCTACCTTTATTTAAGTTTGATTGATCTTTTGAAACTTTTCTGTGTTTTATATTTCTTTCCTGAGTTTTATATTTAAATTTTAATTGTTTTATATAAATATTATATATACACATATATATGTGTGTGTGTGTATATATATATATATAGAGAGAGAGAGAGATTATTTTGAGCATCCAAGGTGGCACTAGTGGTGAAGAATCTGCCTGCCAATGCAGGAGACCTTAGATATGCGAGATCAATCCCCTAAAGAAGGAAATGGTAACCTACTCCAATATTCTTGCCTGGAAAATTCTGTGGACACAGAAGTCTGTAGGCTATTGCCCATGGGGTCACAAAGAGTTGGACATGACTGAGCATGCACACAAATACAAATTGATTATTTCAATATTTCTTAACAATGAGGAAAATAAAGTCCCAGTGAGATTCAACAGCAACTGTATGGCTCTTGGAATCAGCCTGTTGTTCCCCATTCTGCATGTCTACCAGCTTAATTTGTATGCTGCTGCTGCTGCTGCCACTAAGTTGCTTCAGTTGTGACCGACTCTGTGCGACCCCATAGACGGCAGCCCACCGGGCTCCTCTGTCCCTGGAATTCTCTAGGCAAGAATACTGGAGTCAGTTGCCATTTCCTTCTCAAGTCTTTCTTTATTGTGTTCATGATGTACTCTTCCATTATAAAATGTAAGAGAGACCACAACATAATCAATGAGATCTCAAGCCACCCTATGTCTAATCTGATACTTTTCCCACAGATTTCAGGTTGATAAAGACAAGCTAGAGAGATATATTAGGAAGACAGCAGTATTCCATTAAAGCGAAGAGAATGTCACTCATCTGTGTGACCATGAAAACTGTAAACAGTTTTTTAAAAGCTACACCTTTAAAGAAGATTACTGCATAGATGCAATAGAGAGAGAAAAAAAGTGAGTATAGAAGCACAAAGCTTTTAAGAGTAAGAGTCTCAGAATTTTAACTATTTACAAAGAGCATTTTAACATTTAAGCCAATTTTGATTTTGATTGCTGGATCTCATATGCCATTTGTGTTCCAAGAATTCAATGTAGATATACTACTTTACAAATTTTTTTTTTTTCAGATTTCAATGGAGAAAATCAAATTGAATATTGGGACATACACAAACACTCAGTGTTTTTAGAAGCTAAATAGAAAAGAATATATTTGAAAGTTACTGGGCTTCCCTGGTGGCTCAGTGGTAAAGAATCCGCCTGTAATGCAGGTGACACATAAGACAAAGGTTCGATCCCTGGGTCAGGAAGATCCCCTGGAAGAGGGCAAGGCAACCCACTGTGGTATTCTTGCCTGAAAAATCCCATGGACAGAGGAGCCTGGTGGGCTACAGTTCATAAGATCACAAAGAGTTGGGCACAGCTGAGCATACGCAGCAGCAGAGAGGCAAAGTGATCCTGCTAAAAGGATAATGACAAAGGAATCAGAGAGGCTGTGGTTAAAGTCTAGAAAGTACACATTCAAGAAAATTAGTTCATCTCTCTGAATTTTTATTTTTTTCTTCAAAAGAATGGTTTTAAAAGATAAAATTTATGTAGAACCTCTGAGGGCCTGATATGTACTTGACCTCCACATATTAGCTATATGTAGTCATATGCTAGGCAATGGAAAGCAAATGCCTGCCTAAGAAACATAAATCTAGAAAGAAAGATATGCACAAAATCAGGCCACTACAGGCTAGGGTGACAGCAATCTAGATGAGAAAAATGCATGGTGTTAAGAGAATACACAGGAGAAACCTGCAGATATGCTCAAGGGTCAATGAAAACACCCAGGAGGAGGCAATATCTGAGCTGGATGAGGATGAAAAGAATTAGCCAGGTGAAGAAGGAGACAGAAAAGCATTCTAAAGTGAGAGGAAATAGCTCTGCGTAACCCAGAGTCAAGGCATGTTGCAGCAGCCCTCTACTACTGGCCTCTAAGAGTAGATCCTGGTGGATAAGAGATACCGAGGCTGGAGAGGAGGACAAGGTCAAATTATCCAGCTCAGGATCAACCCGAATTTGATCCATCCATCATCTTTTGCCTCAAGAAAGAGTTAGGGAGAAGGGTAGAGTTAAAATATCGATCATGGAGAACAGTAGCTACTTCAGCACTGAAACAGGGGCCAGGAAGACCCTTCTGGTCCAGGATTTCATCCCTAGAAGCTGGGTCCTTACATGTCTTAGGCAAGTAGGATAAGACCAGCATGGTGGGGCTCTTGAGAACTCAGCAGAGTAGCTTTATGATGAAAATATTTCAACATTTAGAAAACCCATCTTAATCATTTCTTGTGTACCACTTAAATATCAGTTCTAGATTTAAAGACTGGTAAATTAAATCATGGCTTAAATTTACTTTTTGCTCTGAACTCACATTACTGTTGGACTTCCCTGGTGGCTCAGACGGTAAAGCGTCTGTCTACAATGCAGAAGACCCGGGTTCAGTCCCTGGGTTGGGAAGATCCCCTGGAGAAGGAAATGGCAATCCACTCTAGTACTATTGCCTGGAAAATCCCATGGACAGAGGAGCCTGGTAGGCTACAGTCCATGGGGTTGCAAGAGTCAGACACGACTGAGCAACTTCACTGATTTCACATTACTGTAGTTTAATATTCTGCTCCTGTTCTGTGTTTGAGTGTGTGTGTCTGTGTCATTGTTTCACAGAACATACAGTCCAGCTTTCACTAAACAGGCTGAGTTTTATTTTTTAAAATTACTCATGCCAAATTCCACTGCAAATGTGTATTTTTCTAGGTCTGGGGTTGGCAAACTTTTTTTTCAACAGTCAGATAATAAATACACTAAGTTTTGTAGTCCAAAAAATAAATAAAAATTACTTGTTTATTTGAATTAAACTACATTAAATTTACAATTTCAAATTAAATGTATCACATTAAATTGGTGATTCTTGCACCATGAAGACTGTGTCATCCAGCCAAATTGATCTATATTTCAGAGATAATCACATTTGTATAGAACCTTGACACATTCAAAACACTTTTGCACTATCAAATATAGGGAAGAAATATGGGGAAGAAAATGGAACATGCGTGTGTGCTAAGTCACTTCAGTCGTGTCCAGCTCTTTGTGACCCTATGGACCACTCCTCTGTCTATGGGGTTCTCCAGGCAAGATTGCTGGAGTGGGTTGTCATGTCCTCTGCCAGAGAAAATCAGAGAAAATTTATACTTTTCAGGTGAACCTTCATTGCTGCAATATTTTTAGAAACAAAAGGGGGAAAGTATTACCATTACCCCTACTTTGTAAATGAGGAACTTGAGACCTGGGAGATAAAATCTATCTTGACAGCTAAAATGAGTTTGATATCTCTAGACTAAAATATATGAATAAATGTATATATAAGGATGAAGATTTTAAATTAAAGAACGTTCACAAATGTTTCATGTTTCAATCTTTATGGTTAAGAAAAAAACTAGAAATTACTTTCCTCTGAGGTCTCTAAAGCATATACATTTTGGAACCAGATTTTATCTCAAAAGTGACTTGCAGTACACCATTTTTACAAGGAGTTGAAAAAATTAGAATCTGGTTTTGGAATCAGTGGCTGAAATATGTCTTTTTAGTAGAATTTTGAAACTAGAATTCACAAAAATACTTTCGATATGA